>NCQV01010889.1:2886-19363 GCA_002740545.1 Lophocereus schottii | reverse complement strand
CAAATGACAAGATAATTGAAAAATGCCATGCATGTTCTCATTCCACCAACCCATGTAAGGGAGAGAAAAGAAAGGAAGAGAGAGCGATAGAGATTATCTCTATGAAAGCTAAGCACAATTTAGATCTAATTACTAGGGATTAATTAGCTAAACCGCTAATTGCTGGTGTTGTTGCTGCTGGTGATGATGAGAGCTGGAGTCGTCTTCATTGTAACAAGAGTGAATTAGGTTAACAGATTTCGCCATAATTAACGAGGAGTTGGAATCGGAAATGATGATATTAAATGGGGGTTGAGCTAGCAGCATTTCTCTCTCGAGGGAAGAGCAATAGGAGTGAAAGGTATTTGGGGTCACATTTAGATGAAACCCTAAACCGAATAAGAAGTCCACTTCTAGGAAGTTCATTTCCGCAATGCTAATTCCTCCAATCTTGGCATAATAGGCATTGTTGTAATACCTGAAAAGTTACAACAGTAGAAAATTGTTTGAGTTGAGGACAATAGAATAAAAAAGATTAGGGGAAATTAATTTTGATTAATAACTACCTAAATTATAAAATTATTACATGAATTGAATAGGGAACCTCCCACGTGAAAGGACCCTGTCCCTGTGACTGTGAGAGATATATTCATTAAATTATTTTTAACTGTTACAGGAAGAAAGTGACAGTTGATCTAGCTGGACTTAGCTGGTCATGCATTCGGCATTCCCCACATCTTCAAAATTAAAAACGTAATAAATCTTTAAAATGCCATCCAAGACTTTTTATTAATATATATATAGAAGGGAAGTCTTGGAACAACTAGTAAGGTTGTCTCCGTCTGACCAAAAGGTCACGGGTTCGAGCCGTAGAATCAGCCACTGATAAAGTCAGGTTAGGCTGCCTACAATTCACCCCTTGGGGTGCAGCCCTTCCCCGGACCCTGCGTGAACGCGGGATGCTTGTGCACCAGGCTGCCTATATATATATATATATATATATATAGCTAAATTATCAAGAATATAGCCCAAAATTACAGGAGAGGCACTACTAAGATAAAATTCAATATACAAAATTCTTGTTGCTGAATTCTTCACAGTTATTGACCCAAAATTCAGAAATCAAAATTCTGAAGTTCTTAAAGAACTAAAAACAGGGGAAGGAGAAACAGTAGTGAAGTACGATAGTAAACCCAAAACTAAAATTTTTATTACATATGAAAAAAACCCAGAATTTTCAGCCCATAATTCAGTCATCCAACTCAAAATTTTGGAAGAATTTTTCTAATCACGATCACGAGACACAAAACAGAGCAAACACATCAACCAAATTCACAATTTACCTTGAACATTTTCGAAGCGCAAATTTAAATTTGTCCAAAAATTTAAAAAAAGAAAAACCAAAAATTTGAGACCAGAATCCTGCCATTTAACGCAGAAGATTTGAAGAATTTCGACCCATCAACCAAATTTCCTACAAATCTTGAAAATTCTGAGAGTAAAACTTACAAATAATTCATGAAGCCAAAAAACCCAGAAATTTGAGAGCATAATTCAGATATTTAACCCAAAAGAATTGAACAGTATTGAAAAACAGAGCAAGCCCCATCTGATCAACTACATTTACAGCCCAGCCTGAAACATTTCAATGTATAACTTACAATTTATCCATAAAATATCCAAAGCCCAGAAAACTAAGACCATAATTCAGCCAACTGCCTTAAAAAATTTGAAGAATGTTACACCAAACTCAGTAGAGGGGGAAAACAGAGCTAACCCAACAACGAAATCAACAAAAATTTCTGAAAGCATAACTTACAAGTCATCCATGAATTTGGCAGCAACCATGACACTAGTGATGAGCAAGCGATGAACGTTGTAAGAATTGATGGGAAGCAACGGCTGTCTTTGCGAAAACCGATCGAGATAAACATAGGCAACAACAAAGCAAGAAGGACTGCAATTGGCATACTTGAAAATCCTCTCTAAGTAGCTCTGAATTGAGATTGTAGGGGGAGTGAGGCCATGGAAGACCGACACTTTCTGAGGCTGTGATCGACCGTGGAGGTCATTCGATTCGGCTACGCGTTGGAGGAGAGAAGACAGAAAAGTGATCATCTTTGGCATTGTGGTTGGAACCTCAACAAGGTCAGCCATAGTTGTGAACAGGGGATTCTTTTCTCTCTCCGTTTTTTTATTTCTTCTTGTTTTGATGAAATAAATGCTGGGCTTATATAGAGAGAGAGAGATAGAGTACCGGTAAGTTGGTTAAAAAGGGTATAAATGTAATTTTATGACTTTTACATAATAATCAATATGGAGAAAAAAAAATACGTGGGTCAATCCCAATTTATGAGATAGGTAAAATAATTTCGATCATTTAATAATAGAATTTTGTGATATGAAAATATTTTATTGTCTTTAAAACCACAAAAATCCACAACTTTATACATCATTTCTTATAACTCAATGTTTCAAATCCCCATTTTCTAGCAAATTACACATTTTTGAACTTTTATAGTTGGCAGTAAAGTCTTGTTTCTATTGATGTTCGTAAATTTCTTAGTTTTTTAAAGTGTGTTTCCTTTTGAAATTCTTCAACCACATAGTACTAAATATTCACCAAATAATACCGTTATCAATTATTATGTATTGGCTATGTAAAAAAGGGTTGTCATATATCACAGGAATGTCCACTAATACTAGGCCATCACCACTAAAAAGCACAAAACTTTATAAGGGTTTGAAACTATGCACTCCCTACATTGGTCCACAACAAAAATAGTAAAAGTAATTAAGTGCAATTATGAAGGGCTCTTCCTCATTTTTGTCATTTTGGAGTTTTTCAAAAACTTATTAAAAATTTAAGGTAGAAATTAACTAATTAGGCCAACATTTTAAAAATGTGATTCAAAACCTACCGATAAAGCCAACAATGATTACATGATATGATAGTTTTAATATGCCAAAAAAAAAAAATCATCTTCAATTTTGCCCCTGGAGATAAAACTTTTTATACTATTTGCTTTCTAAATTGATGTCAACATAGGTCCTATTCGACAAAATTAGCTGTTTAGATTAGGGATGATCAAAATCGGTTAACCGGAATTTCGGTTAACCACAAAGTCGGCTCGTAAAAATTGTGAATCGAAAACCAAACGGAAACTTTCGGTTGAATGATTTTCAGTTAACCGAATTCTTCGGTTTGGCAAAAATGTGAACCGTAACCGAAGTGAAAGACTCGGTTAACCGCATTTTGATTCGGTTACNGGTTAACCATTGATTTAAATTGTTAACTTTCAATTTTCACTCTTTTTTTTAATTAATTTAACTATTTAAGACACCAAATATTAATTTACACATTATTGTATATTTAGTCTTATTTTTAATAATTATGAAATCTACACTTGACCAATATAAAATTTATTTTTTCAATAAAAGTGTAAGTTTTGGTTTTGGTGAACCTAATCTCAAATGGCCGAATTGAAACTGAAACCGTAAAATTTTTTCGGTTCGGTTAACCAAACTGAATTTTTTGGAAAAATCAAACCGGTCAACCGGTTTTTCGATCGGTTTGGTTTTTCGGTTTCCTTTTTTTTTGCTCACCCCTAATTTAGGTAGTGCCGTAGTGGATAGCGGTTCAGGTAGCAGATAGTTTAGCGGAAAACATTTCTAGTTTAACTGTTAGCAGATAGCTATTTAGATTAGCGGTTGAAACTAATGTGTTCGATAAATTTAGCTGTTCTGTTAGCTTATTAATGTAAATTGACATAAAAGGATATAGATAATTTCTAAATATAGAATTTCTAGAGGATATTTTTTAGTCAAAAAAAATAAAACGCTACTTTTAAAATTTGAAATGCTAGTCAAAATATTAGTTTATCAAACACTAAAAATTAACTAATTAGTATGTTGATCTGGTCAAAACACTAAATGCTATCCAAAACGTTGTTACCGAACATGGCCATAAAATGAATTCACGTTTTAACTTTTCCTTAATTTCACCGACATATCAAGCTAGAAAGTAGAAGGAAGCCCCAAATCTTCTATTTATATATAGTAGGATTTAATTAAATATTACATGCCAAAATTAATGGTAAAAATACTATGTATCTCTAGTTAAAACTTTGCATGTGATTCCATGTGGGAGTAATGGTGACCTAACAATACAACATCACAGGCTTTTAAAGATCCCAATTGCATGTCGGTAGAATGATCTATACAGCCTGTGTATAATACCAATTAGGTAGTATTATATGATTAAGATAATTTTGGGAGTGTTTTTTCCCCCTCTCTCTTGGGAAATCTTAGACCCTCTATAATAATTAAGAGTTAAGTTAACTTTCGATTTACAGGTAAAACTCTCTCAATCATATTTTTATTATTCACATAATAACTTGAATTTAAACATTGATTTAAGGTTAATAAGTACCCTGAACCAGTTGATTAGACCTGTTATATCCTCTCAATTCCAAAATAGTCTTGCCAATCATACTTAATTTGAGTATAATTTATTTTAATTAGTGATAATTAAAACTGTAATTAGTTTAAGTGATCCAAATTACAAGCATGTGACATTAGTATCTTTATACATTAGGCAAGCATCTAGATTGGCCTTAATAATTAATTAAATGAATTAATAATTAGTGGGGGTTGGATTCAGATTTCAGGTGAGGTGTCATGTCAACAAAGATGATTAAGGAAGAAAGACAAAGGTATTAAGAAAAAAGAAATAGATGAGTAGTGTTGATGAAGGGTTTAGTCATATCTGGAAAGTTTGTCCTTGCACAAAGTTTACAAACATTTTGATGCCAATCCCAATCTAGGAACCATTTTCTGACAATTCCAACTGAGCTTTCATTGAACTTATGAGAATTATTTGGGTTTGCTAATTAGTTTTAATTTTTTCATTTGTTTGTTACTTAATTTGCTAATGTTTTTGATCAATGTTTCAAAGTTTAACATTGGTGAGAAGCAATAATTAGCACATTGAAGTTGTAAATAAAAAAGTCACTTACAAAATATATCAAATTCAAACGAATATAGGATTTAAAGTAATAGAATAAATATATTTTGTTTAAGAAAATTAATTGCTAAGTGCACACTAGTCGCTCATGTTCCACATAAGTTGCTATTTATGGAGCCTAAATCTGTTTGTTAAGATATAGTCCTTTCCTCTAAAATGTTATATTTAGGTTTTGCATAGTTATTGTCATATGTTTTATTAGTATTTATTAGTTTATTACCTGCTACTTATCTTTAACTTCTTCTTTAAAATGTTTTCACAAAACCATTTTTTGTGGGTCTTTGGAAATTAGCCTCTCTACGGGTAAAGATACCTGTAGAGGTAAGGTTATCTACATTTAGATCTCTTCAGACTCCGCAAAAACGGGACCTACACTGGGAGGTAGTAGTGTTGGTGTTATGATTCGTGCACCCCTTTCATATGACAAACACACTCCTTTGATCCTCTGGTTACTTGCTTTAAGTATACCTGCTAGTATCTTGAATCAACCATTTAGACTAGTTAAGGCTATTTAAAACCAAACTCATAAAAATAGGTGTGAAGCCAACCCGATATAGGTTGATAGTATGCTTTCTAATGGTAAAATGAGCCTTCATTTTTCATGGTTCGATTCAATGGTACCGACAAGTACAAATCAAAAGGAGGGTAACAGATTATAGCGTGAACAAATCTAGCTGGAAAGAACTGTTGAGTGGAACTCTTCCTTTATAAGGGAAATGCATCCTCATATTCAGTGTAGGATCTTCTATATGAAAGATGCCATGAACACCGCTTAAACTAGAACTCATTGATTGATTAAAACCAGTATGTTTCAACTAGAACTGGATTTATTCTGACATATGATGTAATGCTTATTAAAAAAATCTCACAACCTAAATCCAACATTTGATCCTCTAAATATTGATACAGTTGATGACTTATTTAATCCGATCTGACCGCTTTACACCTATGTCAGCTGAGTCCAAACTTAACCCAAGCAAAGAACTTGTGATATGTAAATTAAAAGTTATCATCTGAACCCTTTTTCCGGATACATATTTACAAATTTGATTAAATCATACGTAATTATGCACAATTGTGAAATTGTTTCATACTAATCATTTGGACAAATGTGCATTTCTCATACATCAACATACCCTTTTGAAAAATATGCATCAAAGAATAATATTGTCATTTTATCACATAATATCCTTTTTTGTTTAAAATTTATGTTCCAATCCCCAAATTCTAAGCAATTTGAAAAAAAAAAGAGACTTAATTTATGGTAATTTCCCCATCTGTGTATGAATAATTGAATCAAGATTGAGGAAGTTCATGGATTAATTGGTATTTTGGTATCCATGCTTATCTAACTTTAGTAGGAGCCACAACAATAACAAATTGCAAATAGATGATCACAATTTGATACCTAGAATTTAATAATACTTCCATATTTTTGATTTGATTTCACTATCATGAAGCCCAACAAAGTAAGAGTAACATCAAAAATATTGATTTTGAGCCCATGTAACCCTCTTGTATATATATTATATTGTCTTTTTCCTTTTTGCTTGCCTTTTTTTTTTGAAAAAGTCATACATTGCAATTGATATCCTCAATATAATGGGTGCCCTCATACTAGTGGAATTAAATAGAGTCCAAATAAACAGCTATGCTATGTAGAGATTGATGGTACATGAAGATTATGTATAGATCTTGTATGATTTGTTGTTATGCAATGTGATATTTAATGGGATTGTGAAGAAAATTATTTCACTTAAAATCGATTTGTGTAATCGATGAAACTTAAGAGTTTCAGGATGTGGGTTCATGTAAACAGCCAACTAGTCTAATCATATGAGATTATTGAATAATCTCAACATCTCATCATAAGATTCTAAAATTCTTGCCATAGACATCACCCCATATCAAATCAAGATGCTGGCAACTCTCTTGTGACGGGAGATGTTGATGGCCGCATAACAAGCCTTTGAGTCTAGTATCCTCCTATGCTGCACAGATAGAGTATCTGCTGAGATAGAGTATTAGCTTGCCATCTTTAGAATTAAAATCAATAAATAAGATCTTGTACATCTACCTCCAAGCTAAATGTGGATTGTCAAGTATTGATGTTTGATTTTATGTGGTCATTAAGAGTGGTCAATTCCTGATTAAATAAGGACGATAATAATATGTAGTTGATCTAGCTGGTATGAATGCCACAGGAGGAGGGTGGCAATTATATTATTTCAAAATTGGTGCCAAGTTGGAGGCATATATGGTCTATGCATTGGCACATTGATGGAAATATCCTAGGCTTATACAGCCAGACATGTCTTTCCTGCCTGGCTAAAATTGTGACCCCCCTTAGTGTAGGTTAATCAGGACAGAAGATGGTAATTGTGATTTTTTAAATTTAATATTCAGGTACTCTATTTTATATAATGTTTTCCACAAATTCCTTATTCTATAAAATATTTTTCACAAATTCCTATTTTGTGAGTTTTCTAGAATCAGCATCTCTACGGACATGGATGTCAGTAGAGGTAAGATTACCTACATCTGGATTTCCCCAGACCCTGTGAAAGCGGGGCCCACACTGAGAGGTATTGTTATTGTTGTTGTACTTTATTTTATATACTAAGTCTTAAATTTTAAGGGGAAAAATTTGTCATGTTAGCTTAATGAATCAACTCTTTGATTTGCTAGCTTTTAAAATGTATTTTAATTACAAGGTTGAAAAGAGTTCGATTTTATTTCTGCGTTAATTCGATTCTTTGTTAATTAGGATTGAGTGAATTTATTGTTAATCCATAAGTAAGTAAAAATTCATAAAAATTCTAGTGGCTATTATATAATTCACGCGCATACATTTAGCAACAGTATTTGAACTTATAGCGCAATAAAAAAATAATATAATAATAAAAGAAGGAAAATGGAGGTAGACGTGATCGTTTGCAAGGTACCATGTGATGTCCCACGAACACCCCCCACACCCGACCTTCCGACCCGCTTGCTTCTCGTCTTGCTAAATTGCAAGCATTTATGACATAATAATATAGGAATAATAATCATCGTTAGTTAAAAATCCAAAGAATAATAAGCTTACATTGACCATTTTTAGATTGGCAAATGGTAAATATCGCCTCCAGGGCGACAATTAAGCCACAATTAATACGGAATGTCAATAGAATTTTCAACAAAATCAATGAAATTTTTAAATATTTAAATTAGCATTGAATGGCCAAATCTATTACTATAATCGAAATTCCTAGATTACCCACCTCTATTTCANNNATCCAAGAGGCCAAGAACCCGACATTTCAATTTTCCATTTTCATTTCCCATGTGCACGTCTAGCAATTAGCGTTAATGTTTGCATCTCTCCCCTGGTCTTCACTCTCTTCGAGCTTGGCGCCTTTCCGTACCTTTGCAAACCTACCAATTCAAATCAAACCATTTCGCATAATGTGATCAAATTTTTGGGTTTTGGGTTCACCATATTTGCCGGCGAAGTCGGCCACAGCAAGGTGTCTTTTTGTGTCGCGGCTAAGTCAAGGGTGATGTGTTTGGGCGGCACAGCCGCACAAGTGGTAGAGGATGGGCGGTGTTTGTTGCTGGGCGGAGATGAAGGTGGTGGTTGGCACTCTCGGGGAAACATAGTGAAAGCTAGGGCTGTTGTAACGGTGGTGAGCTGGTTGTAATGGGGCCTCGATTTTTTTTTTTAAAGATAAATTCACAAGTAGTATATGGACAATTTTGGTATAAGACATTAATTAAATATATTAATTGCAATTATTTTATAGCTTTAAATTAATATCCACATTTAATTTAGATTCTTGTTGAATTAATATTGATACCATATTAATTGTATCTTATCTATCGCCCCTGGGATGATGTTTAGCAAGATCCTGTGTGTGTATATATATTTGCCCTCAAAATAAGTAGCTATTGATAAATGAATTTTTCTTACATTCTTAAAGCATAAAAGAAAAGGGGGGGAAATGAGTATAATTTAATCTATTAATAAATTTGGTTGGTGGCACTGTATAAAAAAAGTTTATTTACAATTTAAAACAAAAAAGAAGAGAGAATAGAGATCTCAGACCTCATTAGTCGAAATCTCATATTTATGGTTAAACTTAATTAGAGAATGATCTCAAGATGATATCAAGGTACTGTTAGTAAACCACTCTCTATCAAACCACCAAAATTAAAGAAAACATATATAATTTATCTGGTACAATTTTTGTCCTTAATCTTTAGTAGATATAAACAATTAGATATAAATTATTAAGCAAATAAATCAAAATATGATCCAAATATAGTCAAAATTCGTTATAAAAAATAATAATCAATTAATCATATTGGGGCATTGACCAATGAGCTGAATACAAGCTAGTTGTTGTTACTTATTGTCATAGATATGTTTGGTTGATCATCGTTATCATGTATAAAACATTAGCACTTTAATATTTATTAAAAAGTATAGTGGAGACCAACC
Source organism: Lophocereus schottii (assembly GCA_002740545.1). Classification (NCBI taxonomy): domain Eukaryota; kingdom Viridiplantae; phylum Streptophyta; class Magnoliopsida; order Caryophyllales; family Cactaceae; genus Lophocereus; species Lophocereus schottii. Next base: position 9,875 of record NCQV01010889.1, on the reverse strand, counting down.
AAAAATATTAATTTCCAAAAATCCCTCTCAACATCACTATTTCTTCTTTTTTTTCTTTTTCTCCTTTTTTTTGGCATTTGGCATATTGCATTATTTGTAGTTTTTTAATATGCGTCTTTTCTCTTTTTTGAGGGACGGGATCTGAATTTTGTAAAATTTTTAACACATAGTTGGTATTTTTTTAACATATATATAAAGGTAAAATTAGAATTTCGGTCCTCAGTGATAATAATTCAAAAAATTATTGTTAGCTTAATAAAATATATAACTCTCCCATCACATATTTTTTTTACTTATAAGACTTAAACTCGAAACTTGAATTAATTTTAAATTATTTAAACTAACACATGTTAATATAATATTTTAGAAATATAATATAAGTGTCGGCTTGCGAAACCGTGCAATGCAACTGGCTATAGCTACACAACGCATTAAATATGCATAATTTTTTCCATTAGTGGTTTACATGAACAGGAGCATTCCAATGCCTCAGCCAAGCTCGTGAACGTGCAGAACATGTTGTACTTGCGTGCCTGTCTCTGTGACATCGCTGTCAAATGTTTTTGCGCCCAATTCCAAACCGACAGAACTTTGCCCCTTTTCTGCCTTTTTTTTAGATTTTAAACAAATTATTTAAAATGTAACCGACAAAAATTATAAACTTAGCCACCACCTCGCACATGTAAAATTTGACCCGGGTAACTTTGTTAATATCAATTGTGAGTCTTTACCAATGGTTATGATTTATGTCCTGAGTATGTTGAGTTTAACATTCGATTTTATAAATGTAAGATGTTATATATTAATTCACCTTTTGCAAATTAAAAAAAAATCTTTGTAAGCCCAAATCTATGACCATAGTGTGTGATGTTATGCTCATTTTAAGTTGTGTTGGCATGCCATCACAATGGCACTAATCAAATGTCTATACATTTGATGTGAACTGGTTTTGTATTATTATGTTCGAGCTTAAACGTAACTTGAATTGTAAAACAATGATACTCTAACTAGACCTAATTGCGAGTTCTCAGGTTTGAGTTTGGAATCGAATTACATTTAGACACATAACATTTTGTATATTGTTATTTTCTTTTATAGATTTTCTCCTATATTTCATTATACCAACTTTTTTTATTGTATTTTTATTAGTTCTATATGTTTTTCACTTTTTTAACAAGGCTATATATCTTACATATTTTGTTTTAATTTTATCAGATGTCTCTAAAATGACGCCTTACATATGTTTTGTTTGAATATAATTAAAATTGAGTGGTACTTATGATAATGTGATATAATGGATAAAGCAATTGCAAAGTACGCAGCAAAAATGGAGACAACATAAATGCTGACAGCAATATTGTATCATGCATTTACATGGTTCAATTACTTACAATTGTTCAAACAACAAATGCATATAGCTGAAAACATGAAAATGGAAGAAATATTAAAAATAAAGCATTTTGATTTTTGAGTCTTTCAGTTTGAACCACACTAATGAATCGATATCGCTATATATAAAGTCGAGTGACTTCACACATTTTTTTCGAGTGTCATAACTTTATTGGTTAGCATATTAATTAGTATTTTAATTCATTTTGTGTTTTTTATCATCTGTTCAATTCTTTTTTTTTAATTTTTCTTTATATACTTCAATATTTCTTTCACCTTCTCCTTAATTAGTTTGTAAGAAATATGATTAATAAACATTATTTACTTGCATATAAAAAAATGACACATGGTTAAAACTAAAAAATTCAATGGGTACGAAGATTATTCAACAAATGAAATATATCAAAACGCTAAAAATAATATTGTTCATGAATTATTTATAATTTTGAATATTGACGTATTATCTAGCTCGACTCTTNCATTGCCAAGCGAATAGTTCTAGTATACCCTTAAAACAATGAAACAACTCTATGGATGTATTCTTACGTATAGATGTGAAATATGAGTTTTAAACCCTTATACTGCATGGATTTTGGTAGTTTGATGTCTCTTGAATTCAACCTCTCTACAGGCAGAGAGGCTGGTAGAGGTAAAACTGTCTATATCTGGATCTCCTAAGATCCCACAAAAACAGGACCCACTCTGAGAGGTGTTATTGTTGTTGTTCTATAGGCTAGATGCAAAAGAAACTAGGTTTTCTACAAGCCCGGCCCAACAACCCCGCCCAAAAAACAAAAGAAATACAGCCAAATTCAACCTTTCATCTAGTCTAACGCCAGGGAACAATTTTATGTAGTTGTCTTGCCACTAGATTATATATATAGAGAGACTATTAAAATATTAGTCATCTAAAAATTTTTTAAAAATTATTACAAAATTAATTCCACTTCAAAAACTATGGTCAATCATTCAATCTCTCTTATGCGATAAATCTTGCGTAAGGATTTGTTAACATGAATTACATAAGAGGAATCACCTATGAGATCCCATATACTTAAGGTGTCACCATCGTAAGCTGTTTCAATGGTTAATAAAGCTTTTAGTTTACGTCGTGTCAATTGAGAGAATTTGAAGTATTGAATTAGGAGAGCTCTATTCTCTTGTAGTCGATACTTAGTTTCACTCTGAAAAAGATATCAACAACCTAAGAAAATTTATTTCAAAACATCAATGTCAATCCAAACACGTCCTCCATTGATTTGCTCAACAATTTTTTTTGACTTGTCAAATTTGCCAAATTTATCAACTACGACACTTTAAAATAACTTCAGTATTGTGACTGTGCTGAAACGTCATTGTAGCTATTTGTTGTAACAGTGATGTGGTTGTGCTCATAAGCTAGCTGAGTGTTTGGTAATTATTACTATTCTTAGTTTTCTATATCAATTGTTCGTAACTTGTTTTACTTTATGCATTATTTCTTTACATTGAACGTATAAGATTATAAACGCATTCTTATTTTATAATATTTTTTTTTTAAGAGTATTGCATGCTAGGGCACTAAGATATTACGTCTTTTAAGAATTTAATTAATTATTTTTATTACTCATTTAAATAAAATAAAATGAACTCCTCCCACGCCCTTTTCAAATAAAAAATAAGCTTAAAAAATTAAAATAAAAGGAGTAAATACCTTCTTTATTGAAAAAACAATATGTACAATGTCAAAGTTAGTATTGAGTAAAACTATTAGTGATAGAATCTCAACTTCCTCTATAAGTTGATCCGAAAAATTACATTTCTCCAACTTCCTCAAATTGTGAAAGTTGACGTTTATGGAACTTGTTTTTTCAAACTTTCTTTACCGAAGACTCTAGTTAGCAAAAATTTACAACAAATTTTTAAAAAGTTACCCAAAAAGCTATACGAAGCACAATCTTTACCAAGGGGATGTGGGTGATTTGCTTACCCAGAAATTTCACTCATTAGGAACTTTTGGTATCGAACCATCCCAATGGAATACAATACATTAAAGACAATATTTACACTTCAATATATTTTTGTTTAAAGATATGCATATGTTGTAAAAGTTTTAAACTCTGTAACAATTTTGGTCACATTTTTCATCCTATGGTACTTGCTACATTGAAAGATCAAAACTTTGCCCATTTGGCTGTCTTTACTTTTTTTTTGTTTTGGGGGGGGGTAAAATAGAGAATAGTGAAAGTGAGGTAAAATAGAGAACAGTGAAAGCGAAGCCCACATTTTCAATTGCCCATGTTAATTTATGAATTCATTTAATATAGCATATAGAAACCAAAATTTTTTCACTTGTTTTACTAGCTGACCAAAACTAAACCTAAATTTTCAGGAGCAAATCAGCGACAGTATATGCAAGCAAAAAAAGAAACCAGCTGACCAAAACTAAACCAAAACTTTCAGGAGCAAATCAGCAACAGTATATGCAAGCGAAAAAAGAAACAGTTAAAAGGTTACTTCGGGTGAGAGTAATCACTGGTGTAGAGTGGCAGCAGTAGGAATTTCAAGGATCTTAATTGTAGATTGCCCTCATAAAACCTTTGCTCTTGAGCGTATGTAATAATTTGTTCTTACAAAGCCTTTACTCCATAACCGAGAATAGCATTTCAGATCCTTCTTCTGTTTCATCATCAGTCACTGTTTTGCTGGTCAACATACCGTGATCATCATGATCACCAACTTCAACGCCAGAGTGACGTGCTAGAATTGACTCGTACGTTCTGTCTTGAAAGCAACCGAGTTCCCTCAATAACTCGACAAATTCATCCTTACTACCCGCATCCTGGTCTTTCTCACATAGCTCCAGAAAGGCAGATACACTTCTCAGTTTTGGCTTAAATGTAAGTTTACCCTTTGACAATGAAAAAGCTTCCCTGAAGCAGGATAAAGCGTCGGAAATCCTCCCCGCTTTTGTATGAGCCTCTCCGAGGATCATCCATGAGCCGGAATCTGGTCTCTCCCCAGCTTCAATGATTTGATCAAAGAAATGCTTGGTTTTCTCAAAAGGCTCTCTATGGGCAAACCAGCCCAGGAGGACGTTTCCAACCCTGGGGTCAAAAATTGACTTACCTTGAAGCCATTCTTGATAAAACTTCTCTGCCTCTTCAATTTCACCCAAACGTATAAGAGCAGAGATCATAGCGTGATAACCCCAGTTTGGAACTCTGGGAAGTTTTGATTTATACAAGTTCCAAACTCGGTAAACCTCTTCCTTTTTACCCAAAGTAGCGTATAAGTGCATAAGATAATGATACGGCTTATTATTTCGCCCTGTGATTCTAGCCTCGAGATTTACCAGGCAGTCTTCGGCCTTTTCAAGCTGCCCCAACTTCATGTACAATGAAGCCATCGTACTGAATGTCGCCCAATTGGGATAAATCGTTGAGTCCAATTTCATTTGCTCCCACACGTGCTCCATCCCTTCGGCAGAACCTTTGGACCCATGAGCAGATAGCCAAATGTTGTATGAATATATGTCCAGTCGGACATTTTTCTGCTTCATTTCTGAAATTAACTGATCGACTTTGTCGTATTCATTGAGCTTCATGTTAAGAGTCATCATCAAATTGAATGCATATGTGTCAGTAATATGCCCTTTTTTCCTCATTTGGTCCAATAGGGACTCTGCCTTGTCTCTGTTTTTTGCCCCCACATAAGCATTCAGGAGGGCTCCATATATCCTATTATCTTTCTGTGCATCCGGTATTCTTACGAAGTAATCTTCAGCACTTGAAACTCCATGGACTTTAGCAATTAGGTCCAACTGGGTGGCTGTATCATTGCTTGAGGGCTTGAACCTCTCTATTCTGTTATTCATCCATTCATACACCTAGACATGACAGAAAATCCTTCAGGTTATATGAAGTGCAGCAGAGAATAATAAAAACTATCATCCTTGGAAACTTAGATGTTGGATAAGAACTTTATCTTTACCAATAAATTTCAACTTCATGCACGATGGAACATTGTCAGAACTAGAACAAAACAAGCATAGGCAAGAATAAAAGGACTCTTTAAACCATGCAATAGCAATGCTCTATTTAGGTGACCCATTACCCTGTCAAGCCCACATACGACAAAATTGTGGCAAAAATTTTAATTTCGGACTTGGACGCATCTTCTTGCCTCGTTCAGTTCAATTAACCTGTTTCCACTGGACTTGGTGGATGCTTCAGAGTCCCATCTGCTTGACCAAGCTGTAAATTATTACACATTGATTATTATCACAATTATCCTTTGTCCTAACCATCCTCCCTGCTCCAGCAAGGGGAGTGCCCAGAGAAATGAAAAGGCCCGAACAAGTGTTCTTGTCATCATAATCCAGAAGAGAAAAGCTTGTAAACAGCGGCTCAGGAAGAATCAGTACAGTGGTGTTTGTGGAGCAACTTCACATCATTGGTACATCAATTGTGTTCTCAGGTGAAGTGAATGAACGCAGATAGCAACAAATATGCTCCAAAGGGTATTATGCAGAACATATACCAACCACAAAGTTCACATAAATGGTATTCCAATGGTGCAATCAAGTCAACTGAGTGACTTCAGATAACAACAAATATGTCTCAAGCATATCGTTTAGAACACACCAACATCTCAAACCCAAGAACTTGAGCAAAATATATTCAAGTTTTGCTCTGAAGTCTGTCAGATAACCCAATCAACTCCCAAACTAATACCCAGAACACCACCTCGGCAAGGACGTTAGCAGTCACATGCACAAAACATTACCCTGAATCACAAAGAGATTGTTTGTGTTGGACCCCATTTTTTTTTTTAATAAAAAAAAAATATCAATGTACTACTTCATAGCAAAACAACTCTGTATAATAAGGGGAGCTGTTTCCCATAAACAATGCTCGCAAGTGTACTCGGTCTAAGATATGGTGATGGAAAACAAAAGACCAGTTAAGACTTCCCAGTTCAGTCTATAAAGTATAAACAATCCACTTCAATACGCTCAGAAAAATGCACTTCTCAAATCCTCACACAGTACCAAAATTAAGAGAATACAGGAACTATCACAACATATCTTGATATCAAAAACAGAAGCATCAAAAGGAACAAATACAGACTTTTATCATCACGGGCAAATCAAACACCAAACATTCATTTTCTAAGCTCCTGAGGACTGAAATGCTCACAAGCAAAATGTAATATTCAACTTTAAGATGAAGCCCCTGAGGACTGAAATCACCATTCAATTAGTTGAGCAATCATCATAAACACCAATAAGCAGACAAAATTCAAAATTTTGTACTTTGCAAGGTAACCAAAAGTGATGAAATACCTCAAGAGCATGCTTGAATCTCCTGAATTTTCTAAGCTTTCGAAAAACCGCACGAAGCTCCCGTATGGTTAACTTATTGCCTTCCTTCTCAAGCTGATTCAACACAGAACCCACTCCCAAATCTGGGTCTTCTATCCAAGAAACTCTCTTGTAGATCTCGGTCCATTGTAGCATCGGTCTTCTCTGATTTTTCACAGCCCCATAGTTGTTCCCGTTATACACCTGAGATATTGATGAACACTTTACTGAATGCTTCAGGGTCCTAAATTTGCTA
>NCQV01010834.1:38881-51946 GCA_002740545.1 Lophocereus schottii | reverse complement strand
GGTTGTTTTCCACTTACCTCAATTTGAGCGTGAACTTTTTTGATAATATTTGTCTAGATTAAATGATTATCATGCTTAATTTGTGCATTTCACATACAGAAAATAGGAAATATGTAATGTTGTGCGTAAGGGAATAACACACGAGACTAGGGTCACCCTTGAGTCCATGTATTATGGTGGTACGTGCTCTTTAAATGTTGATGACTTATAGGACTTGTTTGAATCTTTAGCTTGGTATCAACAGCAATATGGGAGAGCTAATGAGTCTTTTATGTGCCTTTTCAGACTTCTCTACGGTGTGCACACTCAATCTCTATATATAGATCAACTTTTGGATTCATATCACTACCATTCTTCTTACCCTCATGTTATGTGGTCTTATTAACAATTTTTTGTCTGTGATGCAAATTCATGTCCCTATTATGATATCTCAGATGAATATTATGCTAGATTTAATGCCATGATAGAGACATTGAATGAGTGACATGCGCACTTTGTTAGTGAGATGAATGAGTATTGCCAATGCATAAGACCAACCCTAATCTACCTTCCGGTGGACCTAAGGCAAGTCTTTATGATGATTGTGACTCTTACCTTCCCTTAGAGGTTGATTCTACTACCAATACACCTTTGACCGACTTAGAAGAAGTGTTTGACCCTCTCTTGACTTCTTTACCATTTGTTGCTCCATCCTTTTCTATCACACTTAGCTACACCATCGTTGTTGGCTTGAGCTTACTTGCTCCTTCCCTCCCTTTAGCTCAGTGCATGGGGTTAGAGATGGGTGAGCCTTCTAGTGGTGATGCTAGTTGCATTAAGGATGATTTGCTTCCTTGTTGGAAGAGCTTACCTTAATTGAGCCATATTTCAGGGAGGCTCCTTTTGAGGAGTTATATGGTGATCATGTAATGGTTGGTGCCGCTCCTAGCTTTACGCACATAGACCTCCCTTGCATTGAGTCGCTTGACTTGACCCCTATTTCATCTCCCTCACTTTCCACCGCCCCCTCTCATTTCCATGCATTTTAGAAATCCTTAAGTGACATCAAGGGATATAATTTTCTTCTTTGACCCTTATTGTGTAAACCTAGAGGACATGCCTAAGAAAATTGAGTGGGCCACTTTCTTTCATCATTTCCCCAACTTTTCTATGGCTTTTGATAAGTGTAAGAGGACATTGACTACCTTTACTTCTTTCTTGTTCGTGTTCTCTTACTTACATCACTCTTGAGATGCATGCAATAGCACATGATAAACTCTTGAGAGCTTTAATGACATCTAAATTTGAGATCCACATCTTGAGTGATGAGGAGGAGTGACTAATGCTTCTTGAGCCTCTCATAGCACTATCTTAGAGAGGTGTAGCTCAAGTATAGTTAGTACGCAGCCTTGTATAATCGTTCTAACTCTTTTACCTTCTTTTTATTTTCCTTTTTTTTGTTTAGTGGTGGATGTTAGGTTGTGATTTTGGAGATGATGAATTTTGAGGTGAAAGTTAGGACATTGTTGAGCTGATTGATAGCTAAAATCACCATTATACATCTTGTGTATACTTTCACATTTTGTTGTTAGTAGTGTTTTAGGTTTTGTATATTCATGGTGTTGATGGTTATGTGTTTTTGCTTTTTGGTTTTGTGGTGGTGTTGTTGGTTTATGCACATGTGTATCATGTTGATGGTTATAAGTCCTCCCTTTTCTTTTTACTTTGGTTGTGCATATATCTCATTCTTCTTTTCATTGGTTTCTTGGTTTTGTATACATGCCACCTTGAGGTCGTTTGTGGGTATTGTGTTTTGTGTTTGGTGGTGACTCCTCGGCTCCTAATAAGGACATTGTGTAATTTAGGTGTGGAAGCAGGGAAGTCCTATACTCTTTTGTGCATATTTTTTGAGAATTTTTCAATTTTTGTATAGTTTTTCTTCTTGCCTTTGGGGGGCCTTTGTGCCTTTGTGATTGGTTCTTTATCTTTAATATCTTAGTTGCTAGCATGTACATAGGTTGAATATACCTGTGGAACAATTGTCCTATTTTTTATAATAACCTCATTTCACATGTGCGGTTTTATGCCTACTTTGACACTTGACCATTGACTTCTGATGTTAGTTATTGAAATTTATGTTTATGGGACATTCTACTTGGTTAATTAAATTTCGGCTTTGTCACCAAGATGAGAAAAAGAAAACAAATGAGAAAAACAAGAATGTAACAGTGGCCTTAACTCCAGTATAAGTGCTTTGCACATCCAGCTAAAAACCCCTAAATAGAGAAGAAGTTCAAATATGTGCTAAGTTGTTCCTCCAAGAGTTCAAAGCCTAATAAGCCACGAATTACCCGCCCGAACGAAGGAGCATAAGGAGATAAGGTTGATAATCTAACAATAGGAAGTCCATTAGCCAAGTAAATACGAGCTTTTGACCCGATTTCAGTCTAGTATCAAGACTCAATACACTTTGCAATAAGCACCAAGCTGTATAAATCATGTCATCACGTTACATGGGATGAAAAATGAGAGTCTAGGTGTATTTATAGCTTATGTATATCTTGAATGTATGTTTTGCTTGCGTGTCGCTTGGTAGGTACGTTGTTAGAGTGATGGAATCGATTTTCAATATGTACATCTTTTTCCCTTTGCCTTATATATATGCTTTGCTTTTGAAAAAATCCATAAATATTTCAAAGATTTTATGAGTATATCTTCTACAATCTCACGCGAGATCTCACTCGTCTACTTGGGGGAACCAAGGGGTTTGAAGGGCTTGTTGCATATGCTAAATGCAACTGTGATTCCTATAAAATGAGTTACGTCCTTAGATAGTTTTCATTGTTTTGCTTGAGGATGAGTAAAAGATAGATGTGAGATATTTGTTTGGCCTCGACATATCATATTTGATATCCTCATTTACCCTACTTTTGCTCGTAATAATTTGTAATTCCTAAATTTTTATTTGATTTTTTATTATTTTGTAGGAATTAAACGTTGATCCAAAAATTGGCAGAAATCAGGTTCGAAATGGTGCTAACTGAGAGAATTACAATCTCTTTTGGAAATGAGATGATGCAAGCAAGGGGCCCGAGCATGATAGAGCAAGGAAGGAAAAAGATAGAAAAGGCAAAATTGAAGAATGCAAGGGAAAGAGGTCCCCACGGCCACCAGTGGCCGACCCTACAACAACCAAGAAAATCAAGCCCAAAAAGCCAGGGGGTGCTGCAGCCATGGCCACCACTCTTAAAGTCAGGCCCAAAAAGCAAGTGGCCATTATCCATGTGTCTTCCTCTATTTGGAGAATCCCTTCATTAAAAAAATTGTAGGTCTCTTCCTCTTGATTCTTTGTTGGCACATCTGCTAATAAATTGAACACATCTCTTCCCTTAATCATTTTTTTTTTTTTTATGGCGAGGTAATAAAGGTCAAACTCTGGCAAATAACCGTCCACCTGGCCACCTTTCCATTGATCCCTGGTTGCTACAGTAAGTATTTTATGGGGTCCATTAGTGGGACTATAGGTATTGTATTGGTTAGCATATAGTCTCTAAGCTTCTCAGATGCCCACACCAAACCGAGGTTGGTTTTTTTCTAGGGGAGCCAAGTTTCATACTCAAAGAACTTCTTACTCAGGTAGTAGATTACTCTTTCTTCTCCCTTAGTTTTTTACGCCAGCATGGTGCCCATTGCTATTGCAGTAGTTATAAGGTATAGGATAAGAGGAATACCAGGTTGTGGAGGAGCTACTACTGGCGGGTGAGAGAGACATTCCTTAATCTTGTCGAGTGCTTCTTGATAGTCTTCGTCACATTACGGCGTAACCCCTTTTGTTTAATTTTTTTGAAAATGAGCTCACTTACCATGGTTAATCTAGATATGAAGTGGCTATTATATTGTAGATGCCCCAGAAATCCTCATATTTCCTTTTTGGTTTTGGGAGGTAGCATCTCCTCGATGGCTTTGATTTTTGAGGGATCGACTTTGATTCCTCTTAGACTAACCACGTATCCTAGCAGTTTGCCAGAGGTGATCCCAAATGCACATTTTTCCAGATTCAAGCACACGTTATACTTCTTTAATCTTGTGAAGAACTTCTGTAGGGTTGAGATATATGACCTACACTCTCTTTAAATCTTATGATCATGTCATCTATGAATACCTTTACCTCCTTGTGCATTATATCATACAATAGGGTAATGGTTGTTCTCTGGCATGTTTCCCCAGTATTTTTTTATCCAAATGGCATCATTGTATAGCAATAGGTTCTCCAAGGTGTGATAAAGGTAGTCTCTTCCATGTCTTCCTCCACCATCTTAATCTGATTGTATCTAGCATAACCATCTATAAATGATAGAGGGTATAGCCAGCAGTGCTGTAAACCAGAACGTCTATATGTGGTAGTGAAAAGTCATCCTTTGGACTTGCCTTATTGAGATCGTGGAAATCCACACACATTTGTACCCTTCCATCTTTCTTAGGGCTGGAACTATGTTAGCCACCCATTAAGGGTATTGCGCAACTCTGATAAAGCTAACATCCAATTGCTTTTGGACTTCTTCCTTTATCTTGAGGGCCGATTTTGACTTCATTCTACAGAGCTTGTGTTTTACGAACTTAGCATCTGGATAGAGGGGAATCTTATGTGCAACAATATCTCAGTCTATGCCCAACATGTCCTTGTAGGACTAGGCGAACACATCTATGAACACCCTTAAGCATGAGTTGAATTCTTCCAGCTCTTGAGGCATTAAGGATTTTTCTATTTTAATTTCTAGGGGTTCTTTAGTTGTCCATGAGTTAGTTATTATAGTGTCCTTAATTATAGACGTCGAGTTATCATGATCTTCCATTGCTTCGATTAAATCTTTTGCGATTGTTTCTTCATTTTCATCTTTATTAGAGGTAAATCATTCAGAAGGAAAGGAATGATATGAGTCGCAAGCAAAAGAGTCCATCTTATCGAAATCAGAAATGAGTACATCTAATGTGAAATTAGGGAAAATAGAAGATTGACTCTTAAACTCTATCGTAACCCATGCGCTAGACTCTCCTAAGGCTATAGTGAAGGCTTTTCCTTCCTCCTCATGCTTCCAGGTTAGTTGCACACAGTTCTTTGTGTTGGCCTTAGTGATGAATTCAGTAGGATTAAAACTTAGATTAGCTATAGCAAGAAATAAGATAGCAACGGGGTCCTCTTTCCTCATGTGCTCTTGCTAGACAACATGCCAAAGACATTACCAGCTCGATCAATCCAATCTGGTGTGGATTGGTCCATGTCTATTGGGTCGAGTTCCTTCTCCTGTAGCAGTTGACAATCGCTAAAGACTTTTAGCCTTGGGACCCAAATTCCCTTCTCGTTTATATAGTGATATTCAAGGAAACCACAGAAGGGCAAATTGCCTCATTGGAGCAGGAATTGTTCATTAAGAGTGCACAGATATGGCTTTATGGCGCAATCATTCTGATATCCTTTCTTGATTGCCATTTTCACTGCTTACTCTCTCCGTTAGGCCTCAACCATTTCCTTAGGAGTGGATTGGTACCCTAGATTAAATTTATAATTTTCCTTTTGTGTTAAAGGAAAGGTGGTTCAACCTTATGCTCTTCAGCCCAAGGGTAACCCTGGACAATATTCCCATCGTTTGAAGACAGCATTCACATTTAGATTTAAGTGCAAGTTAAAGTCAAAGGGAGCCTGATCCTTTTCCAGGACTGCAATTCTTTCAAAGTTGTAGAGTTCCTCGTCAATTCAATTATGCTCTACTTCCAATACAGGCTCTCTGCTAGTGCTAGTGGCACACAGACTGTAACCTTCAATGGTCACCACTTCCCCCATTATCAACATTTTTTGTTTTCCGGTGCAGTGTGGAAGGGACTGCTTGATGCTCGTTTAGCCATGGGCATAGAGTTCCTCGTCAGTTTGATTATGCTCCTAATTAAAGAGCTAATAAGATAGATCTTTTCTATGGGACCCATGTTAATGCAAAGAAAGACGGTGCCTAACACAAGTCTCTTCGATTTGTCATATGCTCAGAGATGCGTCAAAGAGGTTGAGAGCTAGCCCTTTTTGATTCCCAACATCTCTGCAATTCTCCATGGGTAGACATTCACAGTCGACCTGTTGTTAACTAGAGAGAGGGGTACATGTTTACGAAGGCATATCATGATTAGGTCTAGGGTATTATTATGGGCTATGCCTCCTAGTGGGAGATCTTCGCTAATAAAGGTTATAATTCCTTTACCGGCAGTGATTGAAGCTATCTTCTCCTTGGGTGTCACATTAGGTGAAAGATCTATCTTATTCAGCTCTTTAATTAGGAGCTGCCTGTGCTTTTGTGAGGCCACTATAAGCTGCTAGATGGTTATGTTAGCCATAAGTTTTCTCAGTTGTCTTAGCATAGGGTTATCTTCTTTAATTTCCTCATTTTTTCCCCTTTACTATGGCCTATTGTTGGCCATCCTTTACTTGGTATCACCCAGTTTCTAGGAGATGCTGGACATTATCGTCGTTTTGTTTCATTGGGAAGGCGTCTTTCTTGTCTTCTCCCCAAAAGTCTTTATCGCTGTCTTCATCAAGTCAAATCCCCTCTTGGGTTTCATACACATCATCTTCGTCACTCTCTCGCAAGTCCTACACTTCTAGTTGTTGTGTGGGGAGACAGATCTTTCGTCGTAGTGCATTGATACTCTGTATGTAGTTGAAAGACCCCAATCGTCATTGGGACTACTATTAATAGTAAAAGTGCTTTTATGATCTCCCAATTGACTCTTATTATTGTTGGGCTTCTAAGCAGCCTTAGGCAAAGGTAATTGCCCTAACTTGAACTTTCGTTATAACTTGTTCTTGAAGGTCTAACATTCCTCTCTATCATGACCCCTAGCCTAATGATACTTGCAGTGCCTATTCGATTGAAGTTCTTTCCTTGCCTTGTCGCTTCAGTCTTTGATGTAATTTAAGGAAGGTCAAATCCTCCCTTTAGCCAGCAGTTGTTCCAAAACCTAAGCATAGGTAGTTCTAATGGGAATGCACCCTATGTAGTGGTTTACCACGTGCACTTCTCTATTAGATGAACCACCAGCCTTCTTGTCTTCATTCTGGTAGTTGCTTTTCCAGCCAGTTTTAGCGGGTGTTTTCTTGGCTAGTTCCTCTTTTATTGGCATCCTTGCATTCCTTAGTGTGAAGAAATTTTCGAAGGGAGTGAACCGGAGGTGTTGCCTAAACAGGAGTAATAGATTCCTAATGAATAGTCTCACCTGGTCAACTTCTAAGGGTAAGTCCACCATATGGGCGGTCTTCGCCCTCCATCTAGTAAGTTGGTTAGAGAAACCTTCTCTTTCTTTCTGCTTAATGAGTTCTAAGTCCTTAAGGATGATTGGTGGTTAGTATTATATGAATACTGACATAAGAATTCTTTGTATAAATCATCTTAGTTCATGACCTTGCGTGGATCCATGGTGTTATACCACCTCATGATGTATTTGTGAAAGATCAAGGGGAATATTAGCTGGAAGATATCTTTGCCAATCTCTTTTAGGGTCATGACACTAATAAAGTTCCTCACATGTGGTTAGGATTTTCAGGTCCATGAAATTTTATATCTAACATGGTGAACTTAGGAGGCAATTCCCTTTCGGGATAGTGGTGAATCCAGCATAGTCATTAAAGTAGTTACTAAACATGGAGGATTCTTTAAGTAGTTGTTCTATACGATCCAGAAATGCTCTTTTCCCCCTCTTCGCCCCTTCATAGTTTCTGGGTGCTCATCCTTATTTTCCCCTTCGTTCTTATCATCAGTCTTGTTGTCATCAGGTTCTTTGTTACAGTCCTGGAGTGCAACAATCAGACTTCTATCCTCTTGCACTTTCATCCATTCCAGTCTACATCATCTTAAGCATTTCAGAATTTGGGCTATCTCATTACCATTCCCAGCCATTAGAATTGGTGTGGTGTTGGACTGGGCTTTGACTTGGACTTTGCTATTGACCCAGTAGGTGGAGTTTCCTCATATTACTTCTATGACAAAAGTCTCCCGGTCTGTGGACTTCTCTCGTATTACAATGTAAAATGCTCAAGACTAGCTCGTATGGGTGTTTGTCATTAGTGATTCTACATGAACCACACTGGCTTATGAACTTAACTCTAAGACTAAGAGCCTTTCAGGCTTATGAATGTAGGTTCTAAAGAGACATAAACCTAACCTAAACTCTATACATACAGACTAATGGATTCCATTGGCTAGGCCTCAAGAGATCCTGACCAGGTTATTGACATGGCCAAGTATCCTCTTTGGATCTAGTCATAGACTACTAATTTGCCTTCATTTTTTTTTACCAATCCCGACTAGGGTTTTTTTTTTTTTTCAATAACCAGGACTAACACTTCTACGTTGAAATTAGACCTTTTTCATGACTCCAGATTAAGAGTCCTGTTAGGACTCAATTAGCCCATGAACCAATTTGTTTCTTAATCCAATTCTTAGGACTACCTTTTGGCCAAAACTGGCATTCAAGACTGTGGTTAGAATCCTTTACAACTTTTGGATCAAGAGTCCCATTAGGACTCAATTGGCCCAGAAACCATTTTGGTTCCTACCCCAATTCTGGGACTCCTTTTTTGTCCAAAACTGATACTCTAAATCGGAGTTAGAATCCTTTTCATGTTCTAGATCAAAATTCCTAGTAGGACTTAGTTGACCCAGAACCATCATGGTTCCTAATTCGATTACTAAACTCAGTGTTTTCCTAATCTGAGCTCTCATAAGACTCACAATATCAACGTATAGTCTTTTGGGCTAAGAGAAAACTAGATCACACAAAGTCACACAGCATTCTGAGTCATACATGAGTTCCAACTTAGACAAAAGTTTTATGTTACAGAGGTTTCAGGTCAGGTTTCAAACAGTCCTCTCATAATCCAACACTTGTAAGCTACCCATGGGATGCTTGGTATGATTGGAGCATTTTCGGCGCTTCCCCAAGTCGTATGGACTGGGAAAATATGTCATGACTGGGTGCAGCAACTACCTGCCCAGTTAGAAGTCTAAATGGTTCCACCAAGTGACCAGTCATCTTCCCGAGGGATAAAATCGGGGTTTCGCCTAGAGACATTATGGATCCTCGACAGCTAGTGCCTTGTAATGCAAGTATACTTAATGCAAGTATAATTAAAATAATTTCCAGTGTTGAATTTCAAATATAGCATTGTTTAAATTAAAAAAAAAAACATCCCTAGTGGAGTCGCCACTATAAGGATCCACTTCCTCGGGGGTGCGACCCCTAACGAATGGCTTAGAATGCATTGCGAGGTACTTCATTTTTGGTTTTCTAAAAATCAAATTAATTTATTTTTTCTATTTTTATTATAGGCTAGAGCAGTGCTGGGCCATGAATTCACAGAGAGTGGGCATAGGCTTGGCCAAAGAACATGGCAGGGTTCCCTAAGCATGACTAGGTCTATCCTTCCTAGACTGGACCTTAGCAGTTTCTTCTACCTAGCCCAAAACCAGGATGGCAGCCTAATCTAGGAACCTAGGCAGGCTTTTGGATTAGATCACATATCCTAATTTAGGCACAGGCAGTTTCTATTACTTAGATCCCAATCAATTTTTCCAGTAGCCAACCAATGCATGAATAGATGCTAATTAGAGAAAAAGAAAAAGATTAATCTTTGGCTAAATAGAGTTGGCAGTGAGGTTTTTAGGAAAAGTTACAAACCATAACATCTTTCAAAGTCGATCATACGGAGAGAGACATCAAAGGGACATTGTGATACTGCTTTAAAAGGGTTTTGAAAAGGCCCTCGAACAACCCTTTGTATGGGAACCATGTTGAGTCCTCGGTATGGAACCGAGGTTCTAGATCCGAGGGCGATGGTACGATGACAGGATGGGGTGCATCATGTTATCACCCTTCATGACTGACAACCTTTACTAATCAATGCTGAAAATTAGAACTTTAATTACACTAATCACACATTCATGGAAAGCATTAGGACAATTCAAATAATCATGGCACAATGTCGTTCAAAGGAATTACAAAGCCAGAATTCATAAAATATTATAGCGGGTGGGGATAGAACTACCCTAATATTACATCTTTGCCCATTGTAATTAACTAGATTCATGTAAAGTAATCAAGGTAAAAAAGGGAGAACTTGTAAAATATGCCCTAACGATAGTCCTACCTGAATCGTTCAAGAACCCGACAGAAAGCAGTTTATGGAATCTGTGTAATTAGTCTCTCCTGGCGCTATCTCACTTTTCAGAAGTAAGGTTTCAACTCCCTCTCTTTTCAGTTCAATACCACTTTCATCCCTCAAACCTACGGGTTAGCCCTCCTTTTGTAGCTGTTGAGGGACTTATGTGAATGCTGGTCAGGTTTTAGCTTGTTTCATCCGAATAAAACTCCAGTAATTAGCCCGGAACTATAGTTCACCTTAAACTCTGTTTGTCTAGGCATAATCAGAATTGGTTTCAACCAAAAAAAAGAGGGAAGAACCCAGGAGGGTTTCCATCTCAATGAACCCGACCTAGTTCCTGTGAGAACTAGCCCATTGGGCCAATTCTCCCCTTATTCCAGTCTATCTTTTGTCTTCTTTTTTGTTTTAAACTGCCAACCTACCAGGCTCTTAAATATTAAAATTAGGCCATTATTTTTGTCATTGCGCCTTATTAAAATAGCACGCCATTTTTAGGCGCCTACAAGTAGCAAATCACAGTTAAAAAAACAAATGCATGTTAAACTGAAAGATCAAGCAAAATAACTCCTCAAAAATATACTATACCATTAAACTTCATCAAATTATGAAATATTAGCAGAAAAATAAATTTAAAATCAAAAAACATGTTTTGTACGTCAAAGATCAACGTTGGTGCATTTTTAGGAATCAAACAACATTTTTTTTAGTGCAAAAGTAGAGTACTGACTTTTAAAAGTAAAATTCTAAGCAGACTTAGAACGAAAATATTCAAATTAACGAAAGATCATCTAAAAATCTAAGATAAATCACTAAAAAAACAAAATGATTGCGCTAAAACTCAATAAATAGAGAAATATCAACATAAAAGTCAAGAATCACCTTCAAATGCATAAAAGTCCTAAGAAGTTAAACGGTTTGATGAATGCCAATGAGATTGCAGATTCGAGCCATGTGGCATGGAGGGGGCGAGAGAGAAAGAGAGACTAAGAATAGTAGAGCAAGAGGCATGCGAGAAAATGAAGAGTCTTTGGCATGTTTTTCAGACTTTAAACAGTCATTATGCTTTTTCTTTTTTTTTTTTGGTTTTGCATGTTTTCTTTTTTCGTTTTGTTGTTTGGATGCTGAGATCAATAGAGTTGGTAGGCTATCATCATCGAGTGTTATCTTAGCTTAGGATAAGGATATAAATCAGGAAATGTGGTTTTTACAAATGAATTGCCTTTTTTTTTGGGGAGACTTAAAAGACGAAATATTTATAATAAATATAATGCATGTTTGAATTTTATAGAAGACAATGAAGTTCTAAGCATAGAACATTTCCTAATAAAAAATGAAATTCTATCTTTTTCTTGAAAATGAACATGCAAAAATGGAGAATGAACATATACCTTTTTATCTTCAATTAAGGTTTATTAAGACTTAAGAAAATAAATCAAAAGAATAATTTCAGTACCCCAAAAAAATAATATATGTTTTCATTAAATGATATCATTTGGTGATCAATAGGTACAGTTATGATGGTCATTAGAACTATGTTTAATGATCACTAGATTTATTTATGACGATCAACATATCCTTAATTATAGTTGGTGATCAATAAATCAAAAGAATAATTTCAGTAGACAAAAAAAATGATAATATATGTTTTCATTAAATGATATCATTTGGTGATCAACAGGTGCAGTTATGATGATCATAAGAACTATGTTTAGTGATCAATAGATTTATTCATGGTGATTAACATATTCTCAACTATAGTTAGGGATTAATAGATATTGCTTTAATGCTCATTAGTATTACCTTTTGTGATCTATTGATAAAATTATTTTGACCCATGGGAATATGTTTATTGGTCATTAGAACTGTGTTTTGTGATCACTACGTCTATTTTCTATGATCAACATAAATTTGTTTGTTTTTCAGGAAACATATCCTGAAGTATAGTTGCATAAGCTTTTATTTTGTTGTATTTAGGGTTTACACTCATGAAAAAATCATAATCTATGTTGTTATGTATTGTATGATTAGTGATCAATGGTTGCAATTTTGGTGATCGTTAGAAGTCTGTTTGGTGATCACTAGTTCTATTTATGATGATCAACATATCCTTAATCACAGTTAATGATATCAGCCTCTTAGTTAGTGATCAATAGGTGTTGTTTCAGTGATCATTAGCATTGCCTTTGGTGATCAATTGATGCAATTATGTTACCCCTTAGGGAATGCATTTGTAGATCACAATACATGTTCAGTTATGAACTTAGTTAGTGAACAACAAAAGTAGTTTTAGTAATCATTACAACTAGGTTTGGTGATCACTAAATCTATTTATGTTAATCAACATAAACATGTTGGTTTATCATGAAATATATAATTAAAGTATAGTTGGATGAGTTTTATTTTGTCGTATTTACGGCTTACTTTCATTAAAAAAATGATATGTTTTTTAAGTGCCAATCATTATTATTATGTTTGATGATCACTATGTGTATATATGGTGACCACTAATGTCATGCCAATTGATCACCAGTTGATCATTAATAACATTTCTTTTCCTCACAAAGTACACAAGAATTGATTTTCAACAAATTACCAAAAAAACTAAAGACTTACTTAAATGATCACGCATGTCATACAAATTGATCACTAATTACATATCTAATGATTACCGGTACTGAAAAGGCCTATGAACAACTAGTATGCCTAAGCTGGCCACTACTTTCTTGACTTTTTCAGCTTTGTGGTTTCATAAACATCTATCATGCTCTTCACATGTGTAGAAATCACATTGTTAGTTGAAGTGAGGAAAATAAGTTTACATTAGAAAATTTTGTTTTTTAAAATTTGATTGAGTAGCATGTTCACCTGATCATTTCTCAATCCCA
>NCQV01010834.1:1619-24060 GCA_002740545.1 Lophocereus schottii | reverse complement strand
AGGACTTTTCAAGGTTGTAATGCAGCTAAGGGTAAAGGTTTAGGAGAGGAACAAATGATTTGGAAAATGCGAAGCTAAAAGTCAAGTAACTTAAAAGCAAACAACACTTGCACTTACACCAACTATAATAAGCATATACTCTCTTAAACCAAAATAAAAACACACCCCACAAAATTGGACCATTGGAAATGAGTACATATACAAGGACCACGTTCATGCTAAATACTCTTATTCACAACTCTTTTTGAAATTTTGATATTTTTATTCAACTTTTTTTTTCTTTTTTTCAATATTTTTTTTCCTTCATGTTGTTTTTCTTGCGTTTTTTATCCTTCGTTGAGAAAATGAATGAATGGCATATACAAAAATAACAAAACTCAATTTCCAAAGGGTCACAATGAAACATCTCCATAATAAAAAACAATCGCCAATTATGTCCAAAAGCTACCCACCTAAGAATGAAGTGTTGCCTCGCTACTCTTGGCTTAGGAATAGGAAATTATGTTTTGGCCAAGAGCTAAAATGAAGGGATACACAACAAAAAGGTCAAAGCTCAAAGGGCTAGCAAAGGGGTAAAACATTCGACTCAAGGATGGCAATTTAGCTTTGTGGCTTGCAAAAACAAAGAATGCCTCTATCATATTATCATAATGCATGTGCTAAATGTGATTTCAAAGAGAATCAAAGCAAGTTCTAGAGATATAATCATGGAAGAGCCATACATGAAAGAAAATATGAGACTAAAAATGATGAATTAGTCTTTAAGGCTTAAAATCTCACGGGTTCTCTAACAAAGTAAAGCTCATTTAGAATTAATATCGGGGGTTAGGATCATATACAAACATTACACTTTGGACTAAGTTCTATCAATGCACACTGCATCTATATGCAACAGAATACTAAGGTACAAGATAACATGGTCAATCAGAAATAGCACATATATATTCCTAAAAAAACAAAAATCTTTTTGTATTTTTTTTCTCATTTTCCTAAATTTTGAAACAAAGTTTTCCCACCCCCATACCTAAATCTCACAATCTCCTTATTGGGAGTGAAAGAAACACAAAACACAGAAACTAAAAACAAAAACAAATATACAAAAAGGAAAAATAAGAATCAAAAATAAAAAGAACATGACTCAAAAACAAATGTACAATATATATACATAAAAGAGAAAGAAAAGCAGCCAACTATGCAAAAAGAAAAGAAAAGAAAAATCAGAAAAAGAGAACGGAAGAAAAGAAATTTCAAGCAAATCATGTCAAGTGCTGAGTACAGCCACGCTATCTTAACAGCACAATCACTCTTCAAAATTCGGCTGCTATCTTAACAGCACAATCACTCTTCAAAATTCGGCTCATGGAGTATTAGACACTCTACATCTTCTTTACTCCTGAGCTCTAGAAATTGCCTCAATAATTGGCGATTTACCTTGAATTTAGCAGCACTATTGTGATCTCGAATTTCAACTGCACTATAGGGAAAAATATGTGAAACAATATATGGACCCGTCCATCGAGACCTTATTTCCTTGGAAATAAATGGAGCTTAGAGTCATAAAAGAGTACTTTCATTCCTAGGAAAAACTCTTTCCTAAGAATATGTTTGTCATGAAATAACTTACCCTATTGTTTATAAGATCGAGCACTCTTACAAGCCTTAACTCTGATCTCTTTAAGCTCACTTAGTTGTAGTCTTCACTCCACACCAGCCATAGTCAAGTCATAATTGAGCATCTTAATGGCCCACCAGCTTTATGCTCTATTTCAACAAGGAGATGATAAGGCTTACTATAAACAACCCTATAAGGTAACATACCCAAGAGACTATTGAAAGCTATCCTATACACCTAAAGAGCATCTGCAAGCTTATCGACCCAATCTTTCCTATTTCTGCTCACAGTCTTCTCTAGAATCTACTTAATTTGTCGATTAGACGCTTCAACCTAGCCACTAGTTTTGGACGATAGGGAGTAGTAAGCCGATAGACTATGGAGTACCTCCTCAATAAGGCACCAAAAGATTTGTTATTAAAGTGAGTACCATGATCACTAATGATAGCTCAGGGCATGCTAGATCTAGCAAAGATGTTTTCCCTAGGGAACTTTAAAACCACCTTGGTGTAATTTGTCCTAGATGGGATGACCTCAACCCACTTGAGATATACTCCACAGCTAACGAATGTACTCATTTCCAAAAAATGATGGAAACGGTCCCATGAAATCTATACCCCACACATCAAAAATCTTCACCATAATGATAGGATTAAGTGGCAGCATATCTCTCTTACTTATTCTACCCAACTGTTGGCACTTAAGGCAACTGTTATAATATGCAAAAGCATTCCTAAATAAGGTAGACCAATAGAAACCACATTGAAGAACTTTGGCTACAGTTTTCCTCCCATTGAAATGCCCCCCACATGCCTGGTCATGATAAAAAGGAAGGATACTCCTCACTTCATTATCAGTAATACACCTTCTAAAATTTTGATCAAAACAATACTTAAATAAATAAGGATCACCCCAAATAAAGAATTTCATAAGGTAGAAGAACCTATCTATATCATTCTTGGTGCAACCCTCAGGTATCCTACCAGAAACTAGGTAGTGCATAATGTCAGCATACGAATTTCACAAGGTAGAAGAACCTATCTCTATTATTCTTGGTCCAACCCTTAGGTATCCTATGAGAAACTAGATAACGCATAAAGTCAGCATACCAAGGATCAGGGGGACAGCATATAATTGCTCATCGTGGAAGCATCTGAAAACACTTGACTCACTCTCTCCATCACAGAGAATCCTAGATAAATGATCAGCAACATGGTACTTAGAACCTTTCTTATCCCTAATCTCACAATCAAATTCTTACAAAATTGAGATCTATCTCACAAGTTTAGGCTTAGCATCCTTTTTAGAAAGAAGGTGCTCAAGAGTAGAGTGATCAGTATAGACAAGCACATAAGAACCAATCAGTTAAGATCTAAACTTCTCAAAGCCAAAAATCACAGCCAAAAATTCTTTCTCGGTAACAATGTAGTTCAGTTGGGCATAATTTAGAATGCAAGTAACATAATAGATAACATGGAGCTTCTTATCAACATGCTGTCCTAGAACAACCCAAACAGCATAATTAGATACGTTATACATCAACTCAAATAGTTCTCCCCAAATTCAAGGATGAAGAAAGGCTTCCTTAAGGTTAGCAAATGCCATAAGACACTCCTTAGAGAAGTGAAATGGCACATGCTCAGCTAGCAGGTTGGCAAGGCTTTGCTATCTTACTAAAATCCTTAATGAAACGATGACAGAAGTCAGGATGCCTAAGGAAAGACCTCACATCTTTCACACAAGTGGGAGGGGAGATTAACAATTAAGTCAGTCTTAGTCTTATCTACTTCAATTCTAAATCTAGAAATAATGTCACCTAAGACTATCCCCTTTTTAACCGCGAAGTGACATTTCTCCCAATTCAGAGTTAAGTCTTTTTCCTTACACCTTTCCAAAACTTTTCTCAGATTAGACAGACAATCATCAACAGAAGATGCAGACACAGAAAAGTCATTCATGAAAATTTTTATGCACTGCTCAACTAGATCTAAGAAAATAGAAACCATGTACCTCTGAAAGGCAGTAGAGGAATTACATAGTCTACACAGTATCCTTCTAAAGGCATAAGTTCCAAATGGACAGGTAAAGTAGTCTTCTCTTAATCTCCAGGAGCAATCAAGATCTAGGTATAGCTAGAATATCCATCTAAAAAGCAACAGAAGAAATATCCAGCCAACCTCCCTAATATTTGGTCCAAGAACAGAAGGGAAACATGGTCTTTCCTAGTGGTAGCATTCAAGTTTCTATAATCCATACAAACACGCCACCTAGATTGAATTCAAATAGGAACTAACTCATTTCCATCATTTCTAATCATGGTAATACCAGTCTTGTTAGGATAGGGCTAACCTACTTACTATTAGAAATAAGATATATAATCTTATGGTCTAACCACTTTAGCACTTCCTTTCTAACTACTTCCTATAGAGTTTGGTTCAAACGCCTTTGATGGTCTTGGTAGGGCTTCGTATTGTCCTTCAAATGAATTCTATGCTGCACAATGGAAGGATTAATATCCTTGATATCCCTTAAAGTCCAACATGTGCCTTACTTATTCTCTCTAAGTGGGGCAATCAGCTTGTCCTCTTGGTCCCAGTCTGGGTCAGAAGCAATAATGACAAGAAATGATTCATCAGGTCATAGGAATGCATACTTAAGAGAGTTAGGAATAGGTTTCAATTCAAGAATAGAAGGAGAGGAAACAGACTCAGAAGCAGATTTAGAAGCATTGGCAACTAGACAGTTAGCAGCAGAGCACCAGTTATCAAAATCAAACACATCATACTCAGGCTTATCATCCATAAGAAAATACTCATAAATCATCATTGAATACAGAATCCTCTACCCATAAGTGTAGAAAAATCCATATCATCAAAATCAGAAGCTTGTTTTTGCATCTTAAAGATGTTCAATTCTAAGGTTATGTTGTGAAAAGACAGTCTCATCATATCACTCCTGCAATTAATAAGGGCATCGACAGTGGTTAAATAAGGACACCCTAAAATCACAGGGACTTGACTAGCTACATTGGACACCTTCTTAGTCTCAATCACAATAAAGTCCACAGGGTAAATGGATTCACCCACTCTAATAAGAACATCCTCAATTATACCTCTAGGCAATCTAGTCGATCTATCACCTAACTGAATGACCATCTTGGTAGGTTTCACCTTACCTAACCTTAGCCTCTCATACTTAGTGAAAGGTGTCAAATTGACACTGGCCTCTAGATCAAGCAAAGCTCTATGAATAAACTAGTTTCCTATAATTATAGAAATAGTAGGGCAACCAGGGTTCTAATACTTTACTGGGATTTGGTGAGAAATAATAGAACTAGCACCAAAGGCTAAGAAACCTTTCTCAGAGACACTAGTGGCTCTCTTGGTGGTATATAGATCCCTTAAAAATCTAGCATATTGAGGCATTTGCTGAATAGCATCGAGTAAAGGACTATTGATTTTAACTTGAGAGAAGATACTCTCGCATGTTCTTAACATGAGCTTGATATTTCTTTTTAAGCATATGGGGAAAAGGAGGTGAAGGCTTATGAAACTTTTCAGCAAAAGAAGGAGAAGAAGAATCCTTAGGACATAAAGGATCAACTGAATTAGAGAAATCTTTCTCCTTAGGCTCCTCTTTGTTAGAAGACAACTTAGAAGGTGAAGGATTATCAGAATCATTAGAGACACCATCAGTAGCATCCCCTAACTTACTGGATGAACCAGTTTATGGAGAAGAAAGAGGCAAAGAAGAATTTTGGATGAAATGGTGAGGATACATGCATGGTTCATTGGGATTTCTCACTTGATTATCAATCTTCTCACTAAATCGAAGAGATATAATTGTATTCACTTTCCTCATAGCTCACTAGGGTTAACATCAAAAGAGAAGAGGGATGACCCTTAGGGTTCACCTCAGGGTAACTCAAAAAAGTACCTGGCTCCCTTGAAGACTTTGCTAACTAGGAAAACTGCTCTGCCATCATTCTCATCATTCTTCCCATATTAGTATTAATCATTCTCTCCACATTACTATTAATTCTACTCTCAATTTTATCAATGGTAGTATAACCAGGAAGATGTTGAACTTGAGCTATAGGGAGTAGAGGTCAAGGTGCATTGGGCACCTAGAAAAGTCAATCTCTAAAAAGAATTGGAGGGATAGGAAATAGGCTGGGAGTTAGGGACCGCAACATTTAGTCCGCTACTTTAAGAATAGTTAGGGTGATTTCTCCACCCTGGATTGCAGTAAAGGGAAAAGTTGTCATTCTTAAGTCTTTAATAGGTCATACTTACTTGCTCTTGTCTAGTTGTTAATTGATAAGCAAAATAAGGACAAGCACTCAGTGAATGATCTAAGGCATGACAGTGAGAACGGGACACAATAGAAGTCAGAGATTTTTGGGGAGACAATTCCTTCAATATGTTCTCTAACATAGCAATCTCAGACTCTAAGTGACTCACATCATAAACAGAATGCAACCTACCCTTGCAAACCTAGAACTTGGACTGTCATTTCTAGTCGTTTCCCATAGCATGGTCTTCTCAGCTAAGCCCTCTAAAAATTTCTAAGCAGCAGTAGCGCTCTTAAAAAGAAAGTCACCCTGATACATAGACTCTAAAATAGTTCTAATCTTTTGATCAAGTTCTTCATAAATAATTTGGCACAATCGTACTTGGTCTAAACCATAATAGGGACGTTGGGCTAACAAATTTTTAAACCTATCAAAGTGTTTCCAAAATGATTCTCTATCTAGTTGCACAAATTAATTGATCTCATTCCTTAGCTTAACAGTTTTGGCATTAGGGAAATATTTTCTTAAGAACAATCGTACAAAATCATTCCAAGTAACAGAATTAGCAACCATGCTATACATCTAATGTTTAGCATAATCTTTCAAAGCAAAAGGAATCAATTTCATTTGCATAATATCAATAGGAATATTAGAAAAATGCATCATAAAACGCACTTCTTTGAACTCCCTCAATAACAAATAACCATCCTCTAAACCTATAAATTTAGGGAGCATTTAAGTATAGTGAAGTCTCAATGCAAAAGTCAGATTTGGTCCTAGGCCATGTATGGTAAAACAAGATGGCAAAACAGCCCTAGAAGGGTAGAAAATATCATTCAAAGATCTGTCTTGCACCATTTCTTACAATTCTAATTCAGGCTTGGTTTCAGGCTCGGGTTCTAGGTCAAAGTCAGTTTACTCCTAACAAGTGTACTATTTTTATGATCTCTAACCTAACTAGTCAGGTAAATCCCACACCCTCACCAAAGGATATATCTTTGGTCTTTTTCCTTTCTTTTTTTTAATTTTTGACTTTTCTGTTTTTTTCTTTGTGTTAACACTTGAAACAAAATCAAAAAGTGAATCAAACCTAAAAACAAAATAAAAAAAAGAAAGTGATCCAATCCTAGAAATAAAACGAAGACACAGAAACACAAATAACCTAAAAGAAGATAGAAAATAAACTAAAACCTAAATAAGCCAAATCTAAAAATAAAAAATAAAAATTCCAAAATCAGAATTCTATACGCAGTAAATTCAACACAATCACAAGGGACATGAGTATATTTTTTCTCAAATTCTTTCTATCGCTAAACTATGCAAAAAATTTTAAATAAAAAATTAGTTTCAAAAATCACAAAAAATTCCTGAAGATCCTAAACGTTCCAGAAAAATTCACCACGGGCTCTAAAGATCATGCCAAATGTACGAAAAATATCAAAATAGAAAAATTCAGAGCAAAACCACTCTAAAAAATTCGAACAGAATCGAAAATCTTAAAAAATCCTGCAGTGGTCAATTTCTAGCTTTCTATTTTGCTTCTTTCCTTCCTGTTCTTGCACAGTTTCAACAAATCAATTAGTACTATTTCTTTCAATAGTAGAACAGACACTAAAAATCATATTAAATTGATCCCAAACCAAAACAAAAACAAAAACAAAAATACTAATTCAAATCAAAAATCAAAAATAATCTAAACTAAACTCATCTAACACAACCAAAGTTAAACTAACATAAATCGAAAATTAAGAATACAAAACAAAAAAATGAAAAGACTCTATGACTAAAATAAATAAACTACGACTCGAAGCAACCTAATTTTACAAACTCATCCCTAGCAATGACGCCAAAAACTTGTTGAAAAATCCGCAAGCGTATGGTTGTTCGTTGCAACACTTGAGATGCATCCTCCCGGATGGGGATGTAATTAGGTTTTTGATCGACTACTAAGCAATTTGTACTAAACCATATTAAACAATGATAAATAAGTATGCTATTTTAACCAACTCCATTAATTGTGTGCTCCTTAACCAAGTAAGAATAACAATGAAACCATTTTTTTTTTTTTTACTGAATTAAACTCACTGCATCTATTCAATCCTCTAAAAATTTCGAAATCAGACAACAGGTAACAGAAACATTAAGGAATTTCAAAATCTAGTCCTGAGCCGAGTTGACAAAGGCGAATCAGACCCATCTAGCAACTGCGAACCACAAGGACAGAATCCTAGCAGCGACAAAGGCCAACTCAGCAAGATGGGAACTGAGTCTAAGCAACGGAGCAACGTAATATCTAAAGTCACATTCACTCTAGCAAATCCAGATATAAAATAAATTGAAAAATCTCACTGGAATTGAACTAACTTAAAACTGATTTACATGAGTTTCTGAGAATGAATCTGCAATTGCAAAAGACAAAAAACGAAAGGGAAAAAAACGAGAACTGAAAAACTCCAATAACCCTACTCTCTCTACTTCTATGCTCTCAAATCCTCTACCTTCAACCATCAGTTTTTAAGCCTCCTAAAAAACGCAGCTCCTCAACTCTTTGTTACCTCACTTAATTGTCAAAATAAAATCTTGAAAATTGATGAAGTGATGATGATGAGAATGACAGATAATGAAGGAGGAGAGAGAAACATAAACGAAAGAAAAGAAGGAAGAAATAGAGAACCATTATGGAAGCCGAAAAGTCGAAAAAGAGAACATAGGGGCCTTGAGTTCTTTTGGGAACTGTCGAGGAAGAAGAAAGAGGAAGGGGTGGGGAGGTGGTTTGCTCATGTGCCTTCCGCACGGGCCATTAAATGAAATAAAGAAGTGAGGAAATGTTAGCAGACCTGGCTGAGGACCGAAATGGCCTACCAGTGTGAGGAAAAATAGGCCCGTATCCGCAGACAGAAGGGGAGAAAGAAGGACGCGAACTGGGGGCGCAGCTTGGGCTCTGTTGAAGGAGTGACTGGGCCAGGCCCGCTCAAGAAGAAAGGAGAGAGGAAGCCTCAGAAAAGGAGGCGGAGAAGCACTAGGCTCTCCACGAATAGGTCACAGAGCAAGTGGAATAAAGTAGGCCTAAAGAGTGACAGATGTTTCTAGGTTGTGGTTGGCTCCGTTCTGGGCCTGGGCTTCGGAGAGTTTGGGTTATATGAAGGGCTAGGCCCGAGCTGGGCTTCAATCTTCTTCCCTTTTTTCCCTTTAAGTCAAGTTAGATCCAACACCTTTCTTCTTTCCCCTTTACATCCAATTTGATCCATTTTTGCATTCTTTTTCCTAGATTTCACAATTTTCCTAGATTTCACAATTCCTACAAAACAATTGAAAACATATTAAAATTTAAATTTATTAATTGATTTTGAGCAAATATTAGATAACAAAGGGTATAAAAGGTAATAATTACAATTGATTCTTAGTTGTTATATTGCATGGGAAAAGGCAAGTCCTAAGCTAAAAATTAATATTCATTAATTAACTTTGGCTAGGTTACTTGAGGTTGCTCACAAAAATGAAATTTTGGCTGCTTGGAGTTGTTGGAGCTGGTTGGGTTCAAGATGGGCCGCGGAGCAGCAGGCCCAGCATGAAGGAGCAAGGAGAGGAAAGGGCTGACTGGAGAATAGGATTAGGCCGTAGGCTACTTGGACTCAAGCCCACACAGGCTAGAGGAAAAGAGGAGAGAGGAAAAGGTGAGGTTGGAGGTAAATTTAGGCCACTGAACATCTCATCTCAGCTGGAGAAGCGAAAGAGAGAGAGGCCGATGGATTGGCTCGCGGGCCACTTGGAGTGGGAGGCAGTAGGCTAAGGGAGAGAGTGAAGAAATGGCTAGGTGCTGTGTCTCGAGCTGATGGGTCACTGGTTGGGCCGCATAGCAGTTCGTGGGTGCTTCTGGCAAACAAAGCCACGGAAGGAGAAAAAGAGATGTAAAAGGAGCAAGAAAGGCAGAACTGTTGGGTTGCTCAATAGGCTGTTTCTTACTAGCCCAGATGTGTGACTTTGGGCTAAACCAAGCCAAATTGACCCATTTTATGTCCAGATTTGTGCATTTTATTTCCACCTAAAACTCACATAAAATATGCATTATCGCCTTATAAACATATATCTCAAAGACTAGAAAGTACGTAAAATGAAGAGTAAAATTACATATAAAATATGAATTATCAACTCTCCCACACCAAAACTTTGCAATTCGTCTAGCAAAGAGTAACAATAATATGTATACTTATCCAACTCATCAAGTACAATAAGATTAAGGAAGGAATCAAATATCCATTTACATTTATCCACTTAAAATCAGATGTATTAATTCACTACCAACTCATAACC
Source organism: Lophocereus schottii (assembly GCA_002740545.1). NCBI lineage: Eukaryota > Viridiplantae > Streptophyta > Magnoliopsida > Caryophyllales > Cactaceae > Lophocereus > Lophocereus schottii. The sequence goes on along the minus strand of NCQV01010834.1, from coordinate 13,843 downwards.
CCTAATTAGACATTTCTAACTTCGACCAAGTCAGTAGGCCAGAAAATTAAGCACACAATGAAATCATGTAGCAAATCATAAGTACAAAATTTCACCCCACATAATGCAATCACAAGAGCATCTTTAAATCAAGTCCCCAATTCCAAATCAATTTATTATTCTCTTTTTGTTGATTTTTTTTCTTTTGATTTTTTTTTAAAATTTTTTTTCAAAAGTAACTTGATTCTATGTGCTCTCTTGAATGGATAAAGATATGAATAAAGATAACACTTAAAGAAGCACTTGGTACATATTCACAAAATTGAAGATGTGAATAGAGATGGAACCTAAACATTGGTACCAGAATTAGAACTTAATTCATTGAATCTATTTCATTTATTGATTGAAAGTCAACAGCAAACACAATGGCTTTTAAATACTCATAATGACATTGTAAATGGGGTTACATCTCAAACTCAAGAGTGATTACGTAGTGACATTAGTATTGCAAAAATTTTTAGCCATCAACCAGTCAAAGATAGAAATAATCTCTAATGATAATGGGTCACATGAAAAATCCACATAAGAGTATAACATTTATTATCAGAACACTGAAGCTCTTCCCAAAATCAAATCCACTCACAGATTTTCGAGTTTAAATTTTCCTCAAAAATTTCATTTTGCTGTCCCCTCCCCTTCCTAAACCTTACATTGTTCTCAATGTAGAAAACAATAATAAAGAGAGAAACATAGGAAAGGGTAATACAACCTGATAGCATGAGAAAATCATTTCTATAAAAGCCCAACAGTCTAACTCCCAAAGTACCTTCACAACTAGCACCAACTACAAAAGCCAATAACCAAGTGAAGAATCACACTTTAAGACATAAACACACCTTGATCAAAAATAAGAATTAAAAAAAAAGACTTAAACTTCCTAAAAAGATTTGGCTGCCGCCCAACAAGCACTAATTTTTATGTCTTCAGCCAGACAAAGTCCCATCTACTAATCATAGTAGATAGGGTCCACTAGATTAATGGACTCAATCAAACTAAATTCAATGTCATTAGTCACAGCAGGTTTCAAACATTGGCCATTGACCATAACAACTCGACCATCTTAGGGATCCAAAATTTGGACCACCCTAGAGTGAAACACTTGTTGGACAACAAAAGGATCATTCCATCTAGATATTAACTTGCCCAGAAACAACTTAAGCCTAGAGTTAAAAAGTCAAACCCTTTATTTAAGTTCAAAAGATTTATGAAAAATCATTTTATCATGAAAAGCTTTGACTTTGGCTTTATAAATCCTAGCATTCTCATAGGCTTCATTATGCAATTCATCCAACACATTCAATTGAAGCCTACGGTTAGAACTCACTTGTTTCATATCAAAATTAAAAGCTTTTAGAGCCCAAAACGTATGGCGTTCTAATTCAACTGGTAAGTGACAATCCTTATCAAAAAGAAGTCGGTAAGGAGATATCGCTATGGGGAGTCTTATAAGCAGTACGATAGGCCCAAAATGCATCATGCAATCTCAAAGACCAATCTTTCCCATTGGATTGAACCATTTTCTCAAGTATAGACTTGATCTCATGATTAAACATCTCAACTTGACCACTAGTCTGAGAGTGATATGGAGTAGCTACATTATGAGTCATAGAATACTTTCGAACGATCGGTGGCAAAAGTGACTACCTCCATCACTAATAAGAGCTCTAAGGGTTCCATATCAATGAAATATGCACTCCTTCATAAACTTGACCGCAACCTTATGGTCATTGGTCATAGTAGCCTATGCTTCCATCCATTTTGACACATAACTAATAGCAATCAATATGTAAATAAAGCCAACGGATGGGGAAAAGGGACCCATAAAATCAATGCCCCATACATCAAATATCTCAACAATCAAAATAAGAAAATAGGGCATCAATTCATGATGGAATAGGACACCTGTATGTTGATAATGCTCATACACAAGATAGAAATGGTGAGCATCACAAAATAAAGTGGACCAAAAGAGCCCACTTCGTAGGACTTTAGCAACTGTCCTATGACCCCCAAAGTGACCACCACAAGCATAAGAGTGACAAAATATCAAAATACTATGAATTTCACTATCAGGGACACATCTCATACCACTTAGTCAGCACAATGTTTGAAAAAATAAAGGTCTTGCCAATAGTAATGTCTTGTTTGTGAGAAGAACCTATCTTTCTCTTGTTTAGACCAGTAAAGAGGAATCTTCCCAGTGACAAGATACTTCACAATGTCAGTAAACCATTGAAGAGGGGCATGTGACATAACAAACAATTGCTCATTAGGAAAGTGGTCAGAAAATTCAACCCACTCCTTCCCACACCCACCCATTCCTTCCCCCATTCCCTCTCTTTCCCACACTTAAATAAAAATATCACTCCTTCCCACTTTCACCCACTTTCATCCACTTCTACCTATAATTACTATTTGGCATAGTTTGAAAACTCTTATAATTGATATAATTGTACGTCCAAGTAGTCTAATACCAATTATGAAGAGTTTTATTTATTTTTCAGATGTTATTGGAATATTTATGAGTTGTGCCATAAATTGTACATGAAATTATCTATGTTGTATGTATTAAAGAAATGGTAATTTTTGTATTTTTATAATTTTTGCGTTGATAAGTAAATGTTAGTTATTCGTAAGTGGTAGAAGTTTTCAGTTTAATTTTTATATGGAACAGATGGTTAGAAATGGTTTTCCATCAACTATCACCGACAAGCTGGGGAGGCGGCCGGCGACCTTGGAGATGGCTGGTGAGGCCGACGGTGGCCAGGGTTTTCGCAGGTGGCCGAGGGAGTTCGCATGGTTCTGGACTGGGTGGTTCTGGGCTGGGCCGAGGTGTTCGCAGGCTGGTTAGGCTGTTCGGAGGTGGCTGCCGGCATGCTACTACTAACGGGGAACGGCCGGCGACCGGTCGGCTAGTGCTATGCACGCCGGATACTTTAAACGGCAGATAGGGGTGTGCGAGAGATGTGAGGAGAGATGAGAATTTAGAGGGAGAGAGGAGAGCTAAGAGCTGAGAGTGTAGAGAGAGAGGAGAGCTGAGAGTGTAGAGAAAGAGGAGAGCTAAGCATACAAATACATGACATATATCATGTTCTTATTGGATTTGTGGATTACAGTTGGATATAATAAGATTGTGTTCGGATAATATTTTGGGTGATATCTGATTTTAAATTTCAAACTAATTTCATCGGTATCATTAACATAATTAAGAATTGAGGAATAGTAACGTCTAATTTCAATCACACAGTACAAAAATATCGCAAAACGTGAATAATTAATTTGCACACAAAAAATAAAAATTGTCTATGTAATTTTCAGTTCAACAATCAATTAATCGCAACCCAACCAAAGTAAACCATATTTGCGCAACGTACAGTATGATATTTAACTTTAAATTTCAGCGAAAATTAACAAATTCTGCAAATAAAGAACAAAAATTAACATCTGCAACTCATTCAACTCATTTGCAAAAATTTAAATTTTTTGGGAGCAACAACGACCATCAAACAATACTTTGTAACTGGCTAAACGCATAAAGAAATTTTTTTCTACTCAAAATTTAATTTTAAGATCGTTACTTGCTATCATAAATAAAAAACTACATTAAAATATAAAAATATATAATTTAAACCAATTTCCTAACTTCATTCAACTCCTTTCAACTCCTGTTCACTCTTACCCACTCCTTTCCCCCTTTTCCACACTTACCCATCCCACATCCATCATTTCCTACTGAAAAGAACAAGTCATCAGTACAATCAGTAAAGATTCTAGACAAGTGGTCTGGAGCTAAATTTTCAGACCCTTTCCTATCTTTTATCTCAATATCAAACTCTTAAAGCAACAAAATCCATCTAATGAGTCTTGGTTTGGTGTCATTCTTGGCCAATAAGTGTTGTAATGTAGTATGATCAGTAAACACAATTGCTTTTGATCACAGAAGGTATGGGTAGAATTTATCAAGTGCAAATACCACAGTTAGCAACTCTTTTTCAATAGTTGAATAATTCTTTTTAGCATCAGTTAGAGTTCTACTAGATAGTAAATGACATGAAGAAACTTAAAATAGCCCTAATAGCAAAATCATATGCATCACACATAATCTCAAATGGCTGAGAAAAATCAAGGGTTGCACAATAGGGGCTGACACCAATAAAGACTGCAGATTTACAAAATCTTTCACAAAAGACTCATCAATGACAAAAGGAGCATCATTAATAAGGAGATTAGTAAGTGGGTAAGCCGCTTTGCTAAAATCCTTAATAAATCTCCTATGGAAACCATCATTGCCAAGGAAGATCTTACTTGCTCCAGATGGAGGTACAGGCATATTAGAAATCAGATCAAAACCAACCTCAATCCCCTTTGTAGACATTTTATATCCCAATATAATCTCTTCTGACTCTTTCCCTAACTTAAGACCAGATTCACTTCTTCACATCTTTACAACATAGTGATAAATTAGCAAGACACGTGTTAAAGGAAGAACCAAAAGCAGAGAAAGCATCCATAACACCATAAAATTATCAATATAATCAAAAAAAAATATGGCCATCATGCATCTCTGAAATATGGAAGGTGCATTACACAACCCAAAAAAGCATCCTCCGATAGGTGAATGTACCTAATGGGCAAGTAAAGATGGTTTTCTCTTGGTCCTCAAGATAGAAAGATATTTGGTTGTAACCAGAATACCCATCTAGAAAACAATAAAAACTTTGTCGAACTAATTTTTTCAAAATTTAATCAATGAAGGGGAGAGGAAAATGGTCCTTTCTAGCGATAGAATTCAGCTTTCCGTAATCAATGCACAGCCTCCATCGCATGGTCTGTCTAGTAGGAATTAGTTTATCATCATTATTCTTTACCACAGTCATGTTAGATTTTTTACGGATCACTTGAACTAAATTAACCCTTGACTATCGGAAATAAGATAGATAATGCCTGCATGTAAAAACTTTACTACCTCTTTCTAGACAACTTCTTTTATATAGGGGAGGTTCAGTCTATATTGCATTTTGCCTAATAGATTGAGTGTCATCCTCTAAATGAATTCTGTGCATGCAAATAGTGGCACTAATTCTTTTTAAATGAGCAACTAACCACCCAATAACACCCTTATGATCAGATAAGACACTAATCAACTCTTTCTTAATCACAAGATAAAAGAGAAGACATAGTGATAGGTAGGGCCTCTTTAAGGCCTAAAAACACATATTTGAGTGAATCTAGGAGTGGTTTCAACTCAAGCTTGAGCGGGGACACAACTGAAGGTGGTATAGCAGAACTAGCCAAAAGTGGGAGAGGCTCATAAGTGGACACCCGAGAGGAAAACTCAAGAAGAGGAGTGGACTGAAGATTAGAATCCATCTCATCTATTATACTTTCTAAGTCAAACAATCTCAAATTCCCATGGGAAAGACAGGTTCCTAAAGGATCATTGCTCAGAATAGCAGCTAACGCTTCTGAAATCATTTCATCAATCACATCAACAAAGAAGCATTCAGATTCATCTTCAAACACATGTTGAGAAGAAGCTTTAAAAATTGTTAAGCCTAACCCTCATGTTTATGACCAAGATATCACTCCCGACCTACGGTTAATGGTGGCATTAGCTGTGACTAGGAAGTGACATCCCAAAATAAGAGGGATTTGCTTAGAAGTATGACTAGGGTCCATATCCAATATAACAAAGTCAACAAGAAAGAATCCTTTATCAATTTGAATCAAGATGTCATCTATTTGCCTCCTAGGAGTCCTAATGGATCTACCAGTAAGCTGAAGGGCACTTTTGGATTTAGGTTCCAGTGTTAATTTGATACCATATTCTGTTTACTTGTTATGAAAATGCACCCGTGTATGGTTTATCGCAAGCAATACTTGAGGGTCGGTCTACAAGGATGAAGTATGAAATTCCGTCACAAATACAGCCAAAGTTAAGCATCTTATCTCTTCTAACTCACTCAGTTGCAGTCTCCCTAGTATTGGTGCCAAAAACTTGATATACATTTTACGTTTAGTTTTAAAACCCTTTTCACTTACAAGTGCACAAGATTAATTATAGACTAGAGAGTATAAGATGTCGATCCCACGAAGAATAATAGTGATTTTAAATTTCAAACTTTTTCAAGTATAAAAAATAAGTCCATTGAGGATTTTAATTATCAATATGAATTAAAGGAGCAAAAGAAAATCAAGTGTGTCAAGTAGGGAGAAATCAAGTTAGAGAATGATCTACGACTTTGGATTTCACCATTGATGCAAATATTGAATTACTAATCCAAATATAGGTTCAATTTGTCTTTTCTTTAACCCAAGCTACAGGCATTAGATCATAAATTATAAAAATGAATTATAATTATCAAATGATTTTCTTTATCTAGTAGTTTAGCATGAGTCATTCTTTTTGGACATAACTCATATAATTTCTAACATAAATAATTTAATTTTGACAATTATAATTTTAACCCCAATTGTATAACGTCATATTAGCCTACAAGATTAGGGATGGCAATGGAGCGGGTAGGGGGGCTAAGCCGTACCCTCATCCATATCCGTTTTCGAAGATCATGCCCATACCCATACCCGTACCTATTGGTTATGAAAAAATAAAATCCATACTCATACCCATTAGGTTTTACGGGTTTGCGGGTTTTATCTGGGTTCACATAAAGAATAAAAACTAACACCTATATGCAACTCATATCCAAGTACGATATATATTTATGTCATTATAAGATTGCAAAGTTGTGATATTTTGGGAATATATTGTTTAGAAATGTGAGATCGAATACATTATTAGCTAATTTTTTGTTAGAAAAGTTTGGATTAGACTTAAATAGAAAAAACATTAAAGTAAAATAATTTTTTGTATCTTTTTATAAAAATTGGTACAGGTGGGGTGCAGTTATGGGGTGGGTGAGGGCTATACCCATACCAGTACCCATACCCATACCTGTTTTTCAATACTTACCCCATACCCATGTAAACCCAATTTTCACCACCCATTTGGATTCTAAATGAGGTGGGCTTTGCAGGTTTTAAATGGTTATGGGTTTTATTATCGCCCCTATACAAGGTAAAATATTCATTTAAGATAGCAAATTAAACTATTGTGATCAACATGAATAAACAATAGTATTAAGATGCATAAGTATGTTAGGTTCAAATATAACTCAACATCCTGCAATATAGAAGAAAAAAATAACCCCATAAGAAATTAGTAACAATATTATTATCAAGGATGCATTTTAACCTAGATATGAGTAATTTAGCTGATTAGTTAGTGAAAACACCATTGAAATTGATATATTTCACTTCCAATGCCCAAACTTTAGTACTCAATTACACAATGATATAATTAAGTACAACCCTTCAAATTGACTCACAAATGAGATGATAAAAGAAGAGAAAAACAACTAAAATATCTTATTTGCCTTCTAGACTCCTCAACCCAATGATTTTGTTTTACAAAAGACTCTGTAAAAATTTACAGATGGGAGATGGGAGAGATGAAGAATGCTTGGATGAGTTAATGGATGAATGAGTGAATGGATAAGTGAATTGCTCCAACCGATGACACCTTTTATACTGGAAATTCAACCCCCTGTGGTACCCAAAAATTAATAAAAAAATTAATTTCACTTAATTCTTAGCTATTATATTACATGGCAAAAGTCCAGCCTTAAGCTAAAAATTAATATTAATTAATTAGCATTGACTAGGTTACTTGAGGTTGTTCACAAGAACAAAATTTTTGGCTACTTGGAACTGTTGGAGCTGGCTGGGTGCAAGACGGATCACGGAGCAGCATGCCTAGCATGAAGAAAGAGTAAAGAGAGGAAGGGGCTGACTGGAGAATAGGACTGGGCCACAGGCCGCTTGGACTCAAGTCCACACTGGCTAGAGGGAAAGAGAAGAGAGAGAAGTTGAGGCTATAGGTAAATTTGGGCCACTGAATAGCCCATCTCAGCTGGAAAAGAGAAAGAAAGAGAGGCCGCTGGATTAGGTCGCGTGCCATTTGGAGTGGGAGGCAGGGGGCCAAGGGAGAGGGTAAGGAAAAGGCTGGGCACTACATCTGGAGTTGACAGGCCACTAGTTAGGCCACTTGGCAGTCTATGGGTGCTTCTGGGCATACAAGGCCATGCGAGGAGAGGAAGAGAAGGAGAAGGAGTAGGAACAGTGGATCTGTTGGGTTGCTCAATGGGCTATTTCTTGTTGTTCAGATGTGTGACTTCGGATAAAACCAACTCAAATTAGGCCATTTTGTCTCCAGATTTGTGCATTTTATTTCCACCTAAAAATCACATAAAATATGCATTATTCTGTCATAAAAATATATCTCAAAGACTAAATGGTATGATAATGAAGAGTAAAATTACATATAAAATATGAATTGTCACTATACGCTATAATACAGATCATTTACACAATCGCAATATAATTTAAAAATTTCAAACATGGCTTAGGAAAAGGCATGTCTTCATGATACATGATGATCCCTAATTTATGCACTAATAATCACTAATTTACGCAATAATGATCTCTAATTCATCAAGTAATGATCACTATTTTAATACAATTTTGTTGCAATCTTTAATTATCACTGATTTATCTCCTAGAGATCACTAATTTCATCAATAATGATTGATAGATTTGCAGGTCATTAGAAGTCTTTAAACACAAAAGATCACTAATGTGTCTATCTATGATCGCTAGTTTCTTAGTTAGTGACAAAATTTACATGCAAAATGATCATTGGTAACATAATCACTAATTTTTCTACTTAAGATCACTAATTCTTATGATGATAATCACAAATAATGCAAAACCATAATACCATTTACTTCCATCGAACATCAACAAAAACTGGGCTATGAGACTATGAGAAGAAGTGCCCAGCAGTACTGGTGTGCTAATCTAGTGTGCAGAGATCATAATAACCCTCGTAAGGACATCCTCCCACCACAATTTAGTGCTTGCGCTTCTGCTGTTGGAATATCAAGCTCTGAATCAACAAGGATAACTTATTTGGACAATGTCTATTTCTCCACTTGAGAGACCCCAAAGGCTATTGGGTAGAGTCAACTGTGGCAAATCACGTATCGTATCTCGGGAGCTGACAAAATACTTTCCAATCGCGTGATTCACCATCAAGAACCCTTTTGATTCATACGAGTCGAAAGTTCTACTTTTTGAGTTCTTAGGCATGTCCTTAGTTAGCACATTACTTGTTGATTCTGCAGCAACCTTTATTTACTCTCTTGAGTAGGGCACATGTGCCAGGCAGCAACTCCTCCAATTCTATCATGACTTCTGCCAGCAGTCAGCTATTGGTCATTATCAAATCGGTGGCCACCTCACTATCCCGAGAAAAGTCTCATTCAAACAAATGATAGTAACAGTGAAAAAGAAATCTCATCCTAAGTGAAAACAACGCAGGAAAATAGCACAAGTGCATTTTTTTACAAGAAATAAATAAAAAATATTGCCTTACCTTAACCTTTGAAACTCCTGTTTGATCTTCGTCTTTACCTTCAGCTTTAACACTTTTGTTGCGATGTTCTTCTTCTTTAACTTGTTCCTCCTCATCGGTTACTGTGGTCTTATCCAAGGTATCCGCAAGATAACCTTTACCAAATTTGATTGCAAATTTCCATCCTACTTTAGATTTTGTTTCACCATTTATCCACACTCTCAACATTGGGGGGCATCGACCTTAGTGTGAAAACCATGCAATTAAGGCAACGCAGCTGCAAGAATCACAAACAGATTCAAAGGAAAAAAATTCCAGCCATATTATAAAATGAAAGCTCAACAAAACAAAAAAAAAAAAAGAGATTGCCCTAATCACTCATGTGGACACTGATGATCATTAATTTCTTTGCTAAGGATCACTAATTTGTTAAACTTAATATGTTCGAATATTTTCTTTTGATCCCTATTTTTTGTAATACTGATCATTAAATAGATAGTTGGTGATTACTAAGCAAACAATCTATGCAGTGATAGAATTTGGCATATAGTTGATGATTACTTAAACACTATTGAAAATAAAATAGTAATCATCAGTAGACAAATTAGTGATTTACAGTGCACAATTTAATGATCGTTATTGCAATAATTACTGATCAGTAAATATTATAGCATATTAAGTCTGACAGATTAGTGATAATCAACCCAAAATTGAGTGATCACTAAATAAACATATGGTTAATCTCTAATTTTGGATGTTATTCACAATGTTCAAATGCAAAATAGAAAGTATGCATGATCAGGGTAGTGTCATAGCTGAAATGCATGAAGCATCCTATGGATAATCATTATTTTTCTAATAACAATCACTAACCCTTCTAAAAACGATCACTAATTCATAATTTCATACTGCATAATGCAAATTTAAACATATCTAACTTGGGAAAGGATTGAATGTACCATTCGGAAAAGGATTAGCCCTTTAAAGAACTATGATGTCTTCTTTTTCCACACATTGACTGTGACACAAGTGCTCTCATCATGTATTGCACCTGGTTCACTCGTGTCACTTTGATCAAATCTACCAGTGCGTTCAATATAAGGTAATTGGTGTCTCCTCTTGAGTTCCCATGGAGACATGTAGACATCATCTTCTGAAGTCCTTGCGCCCATCTATGTTACTTTTCATCATTTCAATCACCTCCCACCATGTAGAGGCACTATCACATTCAGGCCACTATTGTTTCTAATGGTTCAAGAGGCTTGCGAACTCCAAGCTCGTATTGCTTTTGTTTGTAAGCTCAATTATCTCAAGAGGTCCTTTAGGGGGACTTAATGCCATGTGTACATCATGCTCAACCACCCTCATAATGGCATGGAGCAAGAGTAGGTGCCGAAGTTGCGCCACACCGTCAGCTTTCCCAGAATCATATCAGCTTGTAAATGCAAGAAGCCTCTGAAACGATTTCTTTAACAGCTTCCTTTTGCTTATCATTCAGATTTTCAATCAGTTACCACAACCCCTTAGGCGACATCCAGTTGTTAAACTTCTTAACCTTCCAGCGTTTCGAGCCCCCAATGGTATATATTCCTCAGTACACCCATCAATGGAGATGATCTCAGAATTACGAATCTCAGACTTATACATATAAATGATGAAGTTGATGTTTGGTTTGATATGCAATTATGCACCTGAGTTTGACTTGTCTTTCATTTTGTATCCCTTTTTGCTGCTTGAGACAATTGTTGTCTAAGCTGTTGACTGCAGAAATTATTTTAATAAAGTAAGCTAAGTATTCTTAACCATCAATACAAGCAAATGCCCCATGAAAGAACATAAATCATTTGTCACTTTCGTTCCTTAGTTTGAGTTCGAACGCAGGATCTTCTTGAGAATCCGCAAGCCTTATTAAAGTCTGACTGCTCTTTGTACTAACCATTTCTTAAAAACGAAACAAAAGAAAATGAAATAAAGAAAGAAAATAAGAAATCACTACTATCTAATAATCAATCACAAATCAAAAAACTATAGATCACTAATGACAACTCTATTGATCATGAACAACAAAAGTAGAAAATACTAAGAGCAGCTCCAAATAAGGAAGCATTCAGTCACTAACAACATAACTATTGAACACCAAGCACACAAGAAATAAGTTATAGAAGCAATTGTAAAATAAGTTATAGAAGCAATTGTAGAAAAAGTAAATATTTATTTGAGAGATTACAAATCATATGACAAGCGAGCACTAATAAGAAAACTATTGATCATTAATAGCATATATTGATTACCAACATCAAAAGCAATAAATTCCAATTGCAATTGTAAAACAGTAAACATTTATTCAAATCATTTACAAACCCATTGATCACTGATCACATATATGTTGATCGCCAACAACTAGTGCTAGCAATGAGGCAGGTACGAAGTGGGTTTTTTTCTATACACTTACCCATATCCATTTTCAAAACTCATATCCATACCCATACCCATACTAATACCCACTGGGTGTTCAGAAACTGTACCCATACCTACACATATTGGGTTTTGCAAGTATGCAGGTTTTATTTGGGTATATACATATATGTGGGTGTACACACACACACACACACACACACACACACTTACCAAAAATATTTTTTAACCATGTTACACCCATATGCTAATAATGTACGTTACATTGTTTGTTGTTTGGTGTAGTATTGGTCGA
>NCQV01010808.1:2799-15147 GCA_002740545.1 Lophocereus schottii | reverse complement strand
AGGACAATAACAAAAATAGAGGAATGCAGGAATTCATACTAGAGATTATACATGCAAACCTGTCCTATACCCACACAAACTCCTATCAAGTGCCATGCCGCTGGCTAGCCCCGGATCGCACAAATCTTGTTCAATGGTTCACCGTCTTTGTTTGCGTTTAGGGATGACAATATAGTCCGAATCCAATGCAAATCCGATCTAATTTGTCCGATTTGAATCCGATAAAAAAATAATCTGTTCGAACCGGATAAAAATAATCTGAATCCAACTCCAATCCGATCATATTTGGAGGAGGGTCCATCCGATCCGATTAACATCTGATCCAATATCTTTTTTTAACAATTTCACTTTTTTTTTTTGAGGATAGAAAAGTCTTAATATCATAACCCAAAAAAATAAAATCCGCACTCTATGTGGAATATACTTTCTTTGTTAACTAATTTCCTCTTCCCTTCGGGTCTTCTTCTCGATTTCTCCTCTTTGCCAATCAAAGTTGTACTTTCTCCCCATTCGTTCTGACTGTGTACTGCTGTCTATCTCTTTTCCTCTAAAGTGAATTCACATTACTTTTTCAACCACTTTTTTTACCTTAACATATTGAAATGTTTGATATAAAAAGTTATTTGACATTAAAGAAGTGTTTAATATTGCATTTACAAGTGAGCAAAAACAAGGTTAGAAATAAAAAATTATGCAAATATTGAATAAAGATGTACCCGATCCGAAGCCAATCCGAATTCCATTTAAGATCTGATCCGGCTGAGTCGGATTTGGATCGGATTTTCAAATCCGATTATAAATTGGATCAGATTTGGATGTCTATACATCCGATCCAAATCTGACTCGTTTACATCCCTATTTGCATTCTTCCTTCTATACTATAGTGCAAATTATCAATCTCCTCAAAACCGCTCAGTCGAAGCATCTAGATGTCTCCTCTTATTGGATTGAACTATACGAGCCTTTCACATCATCCCAATCTCTCCCCTTATTTTATGGGCTCGTACATTCTCAATCAATGAGAACTCTCCATCACAAAGTAGGATTGGTCTACTGGCCATCTAGTGGATATTACCCTTCAATTTAGCCCATGTTCTTTTCGTCTCCTCTTATTGGATTGAACCATATGAGCCTTTCATATCATCCCAATCTCTCCCCTTATTTTATGGGCTTGTAGATTCTCAATCAACGAGGACTCTCATTGGTCTACCAACCATCCAGTGGATATTACCCTTCAGTTTAGGCCATGTTCTTTTCGTTGGTAAATCCCAATTTACCAACTTCAACCCACTTCACGAACTTCAATAAAAAATACCAACTTTACCCCACTTCAACCCACTATTTCAACCAACTTCTATCCACCATATAAAAAATATACCAACTTCAACCCACTTAAACAAAAAAATACTCACTTCAACCAACTTCACCAATTTCTCACCCCCTATTTCTCAACGAAAAGAACAGGCACTTAGCCTGCATATTCTCGTGATATAGAGCCCCTAGACGTTCTTCCACTTTGACGTATTCAAAATGTAGGTTTCCTCACGAATGTCGTAACAGGTGCGGCATCACCGAATCACTCCAATCCAGCAATCATGTCGCACATCGCAATTATTGCAAAGTAGAAACCACAATTCGCTCAATGTCAAGACTTTTTCGAAGCAGCCGTTCTCTGTCACAGAAAAGCCTCTTCTTGAACCATATTTTGAATCACGCAACAGTTGTATGGTGACTAGTACCAATCGCCCTTTTGCCTAAATTGGACGAAATTACGGTAATTTCATTGCAAAACGCGTTCTCATACCAAGATCTACAAGCAAGAACAGACCTAACAACTATAGTACAAGGATTGATTATCATAACCTAGAAGTGTTGAAAAAAACTCAATTAATTGCATTCAAGATACAAGGGCATGGCAGCAACTTCACTGACATCGCAACGATAAAAACTCTAATTGTGAGATCCACTCCTGACACAGGCTAATGGCATGAGTTTGGTGATGGCTCCTCAATCTTTCTTATATTCCTTGGAGATAGCTTCCCTTCATTCTATGTAGTACAGTTGATGAAGACAATTCTGTCGTTCGCATCTTTTGCTCAATAATGCCTTTGTGATGCCCGCCCACCCCCTCCCCCAAGGAAAAAAAGGTAGAAGGGATCTCAAGGCCACTGGGAAACAGACAACGAAGGCTGCGTTTTTACAGCTATCTTCCTCCTACCTTCAGCCCCCAAATTCTCCGCTGATTCCCCCTTGGAAGGTCATTTGAAGACCATTACTCCAACAAAGGTGTCCTTTTTGTGAAGGAAACGACTAAAAGCAATGTTTTGCCTTACGAAAATTTGCCAAAAAAGAAGAAAAATCTTCGTAAACAGGTGTTTTATGTGCAATTGGGGTTCAACATTCACATATCATTTTCTCTCACATTGCCTCTCTGCTAGATCTCTTTTGGAGATAGCTTTGAGTTGTTTGAGACTGCCCTAAGTTCAGTTTGCATCTGTAATGGGCTAGGGGCTTTCGGAAGAAAAGGTCAAAGTAGGCCATTAGAGCAATTTCCTTCCTATATTTCGTATGATTTTGGTTGAGAGAAATCGGAGAGCTTTGAATTGTGTTGAAAGTCCCTCAAGAAGTAGTCCACGACATTATAATTTTGAGAAAAGGTGGAATTAACATTCCTCTTCAGTTGATGTACCTGATTGGGCTGATAGCATTTCCTGGAGATTGTAACTAGTTTTTCTAAATTTTAAAAAAATTATGTTCAAACTTCAAAAAGCATCTACTTCTTTTGGAGCATCTATTCTAAATTAACAAACATTACCCTTATCATAAAAACTTTCTTAATAAAAAACACAGAGACAACTCATACTATGACTACCTTTTTTTAATTATGAAAATAATATATCATTAACGAAAGAGCATAGGCACAAGAGAGGCTGCTAGGTACAAGAAAGGATGCTAACAGAGCATCCAAAGAAGCTAATTACAGCCCCAAGAAAAGACTATCCACAAAATCGACAATATCAATGGAAGAGGAACAAAAGACCTCCTCCTTCCAAAAAAATAAAATCTTAAGACACTTGTCCTTCAACCGCTCCAGCGATGTTTCGACCCCATCAAAAACCCTCCTATTTCTTTCCGTCCATAGAAATCCAATCGATGGCATGCGGGATAACATGAAAAACTCTATACTTAGCCTTCCTTCCAACAAAACCCTCCCAAACCAAAAGTTGATGCTTAACCGTGCTAGACACCACCCAATGAAGACCCAAACAACATTTCCCAACCAGTTGCCTTGGCTGACGCAGTGGCTGTCAGTCATTGCTGCCATCCAGCGAGTCGCCGCCAGTCACAGTTACGCGAGAGACAGAGAGAGAGAGCCGTTCGCACACCGGTCATCATGGTCTTGGGATTCGAACGCGGTCATCGGAGGTAAACCTGAGACCTGTTGGGTCTTAGGTCTCCGGGAGCCGCCGAATTCCCTACACCGGCCGCCGTTTGCTCACTCGTCGGGTTTTCATGTTCATCAAGTGAGTTTTCTCAGATCTGTCTCCGGGGGTGGGTTTTCTCCTCTGCTGAAATGAGGGCTGGGCTGGTCGGCGGTTTCTGTCCCCGCCGGCTCCCTCTGCGCCGACATGTCAGTCGCTGGCCACTCGACTTTTCCGGCAACCAGAACTTCGCCAGAATCTCGCTGGCGCATTGTTTCCGACTCCCTGTTTCAAGGACAGCCTGGAGGTGGTGTTGGTCTTGACGTTTTGAACTCCGGTGAGCCATTTCCACCTTTGGTCAGTGTCTCGCTCTCTCGTTTTCATCCGGTTCTGGTTCGTACTTCGCTGCAAAGCTGGTCGGTGTTATGAGAGGGGTTGCAAGAAATTTGTGGCTATTGAAAGTAAGTCATTTGATCTCAGTGTGGTTGGAAATAAAAAGGACATATTGAAAATCTCAAATAATGGGAGGGGGAGGAGATTTTCCTTTTTTTGGCCTGAACCAGTTGTTTCGCGGTTGGTAAGAGCTTGGGGTAGGTTCAGGAAGTCTAAATCAGCTTCTTAGCGTAATCAAATGAGGCTTAATTCTAGGATTTATATGTTGGAAACTCAAGAGCAATCATGCGGGGAAATTCTTGCAGCTTTCGGTAATCAAAGAAGCTAATAAAACTTTCGTTATTTTCCCAGCCGATTGGAATGAACAGGCCTGGGTTAAAATCTTTGATTCAGTAGCTGAGATTGTGGGTCAGTCTCCCCTTGAGCCAGTTTTGCAACTAAAAGGGTGCAACTAGCAAGCACTAAAATCTAAGAGCTTTGGGGTGGACTCAGCTCCCTTGCCGCCACCCCCACGTTGTTGCCCTCAGTGTGGTTTCGTTGGTAAACCAGCAAGCTTTCTCCGCTCCCATGCTGGTGTTTTGTCATCTCCACCTTTGACTACTAACTTGAGGTTAAGTTCTCCAGTAGAACCATCCTTGTCTCTAGAGGTTCAAGGGAATGGTGAGACTCCTAAGTTAACCAGAAGAAATGGCAAGTATCTTGCGCATGTCTATAGAGGTCAACCAAATCAGGTCTATGTTCGAAGGAGCTCCTTGGGTTTAACCTTGACGGAAACTAATAGAGGCACAAATACCAATGTGGAGGTAGTACTAGCAAAAGGAGTCCTTGATGCCTCTCTTGCCTTGTTAGCTCCTACTTCAAGTTCTCCTTCAGTTGATGAGGTTGCGTGGGTTGATCCAGCAAGGCTGGAAACTAACATCTCTAGTCAGCTTTATATGGGCACACCTATGTTGTCACTTGTCAATGAGGGATGATTATGCTCCTCCATTAGTAAGGAATGAGCTGGTGAGGAGTGTTTATTCTTCTTCCACCTATGCACTATCTTCTCCTCCTTTGGCGTCAACTCAGACGCCTTCCACTTCTTATTCTTGGCTCAATGATATGATTGACCCACCTACTGCCCTGATGGTTAATCCTCCTCTTTTGTCTGTGGGAAATCACTCCTCTCATTCTGTTCATTTGGGTCTTGGTGTATTTGGTGATGTAACTTGCAACTTACCCAGAGAAGTGGTTCGGGATGCACTTGCTATGAGTTTAGGATCTCAAAGTAGTGCATCTTCTTCAGGGCTGGTTGACAACAGGTGTGAGCATCCTGTGCATCATGATTGGCCATTAGTGTCTATTGCACAGAATAATGTTGAAAATGTGGAAACTCCTCTAGCCATTGATTTCTCCTTTCTTCAGAGTTCAAATGATTCGTTCTCAGAATAAGATATTTGGGATGGAGAAAATGTTAATTCTGGGAATGTCAAAATGGGTGGCTTTCAAGCTCAAAAGTATTGCTGCCACTATTGGTGTGGTATTTTCAGGCTATGAAAGTGAAGTTACTCATTTACTTTCTATAATTGAAAAGAACAGTGTTGTGCCTAAACAGAGTGTGCAAAGGACACCATCGGCAATCATCAGGCAAAGAGAATTAACGAGGCTCGAAGTTGGTGTGAACTATGACCGGCAAGTGCTTCTTCCAGTGGGATGTTGGTTCCGTATGTATAGGATGTTGTCTTGGAATGTGAGGGGCATCAATGATCTTCGCAAGAGAGATGTCTTAAAAAGTTTTCTCAGGGATTGAAAATGTAATCTGATTTGTCTGCAAAAGACAAAGTTAGACGAAGTTTCATGTTCTGTTGTTCGTAGTTTGTGGGGGAACTATTATGTTGATTGTGCTTTTCTTAAAGCTGAAGGTGCCTCTGGGGGCATCATAGTGATGTGGGACAAGAACACCGTCAACTTTGCCTCCTCTTCTCAGAGGGAATTTTCCATTACCATTACCTACATATTTCAAATGGTAGACAGTGGCTTCACTTGGGCTTTTTCTGGGGTTTACGGTCCTCAAGATAGACTTTATAAGTTCAGGTTTTGGGAGGACCTTCGACAAACTAGAGATGGATGGCCTGGACCATGGTGCATCGAGGGAGATTTCAATGAAATTTTATATCCTCAAGAAAAGAGTTCGGGATTATGTCCAATGAATACTATGTTTGAGTTTCATGACTTCATCAATTATGCTGCTTTAGTGGATCTTCCTTTGCGTGGGGGTGATTATACTTGGCCTAGGAGTGGTGGGGAAGCTGTTTGCTCGAAGTTGGACCGCTAGAGAGGGGGAATGTTCCTTTTAAATTCGAGAACATGTGGCTCAAAGTTGAGGGGTTCTCTAACCTTGTTAAAAAATGGTGGGAAGAGGTGGAAGTTGAAGGCTTTGCTAGTTTTGTACTTGCAAGGAAGCTTAAGTTTGTTAAAGAGTCGTCGAAGAAATGGAACAAAGAAATCTTCGGGAATATTAAGTTAAGGAAATACAAACTGCTGGATTCTGTTAATGCGCTTGATGTGAAAGAGGAATCTGATGGTCTCAAGAGTGATGAAATACACCAAAGGAGGGAGGCAAGAGAGGAGTTGGCGAGGGTTTTGCACATGGAAGAAGTTTCTTGGAGGCAGAAGTCAAGGGCTCTGTCGCTTAGAGAGGGGGATCGCAACAAAATATTTTTCCATAGAATGGTCAATCTGCGCAGGAAGTTCAACTTCATGTCAGGGGTGGAGATTGAGGGGAATCGTTATGAAACAATTGAAAATATGAAAAGCTCTATACATGGCTTCTATAAGAAGCTGTTTTCTGAAACTGAACCCTGGAGGCCAAAAGTGGAAGGCTTATCGCTGCCGTCTTTATCTACGTCTGCCAGGGAGGCTCTTGAGATGTCATTTGATGAAGAAGAAGTCATTAGAGCTCTACATGATTGTTGTGGGGATAAGACGCCTGTCCAGACGGAATAAATATGCCTTTCCTTCAAGCAAATTGGGGTACGGTGCGAAGGGATGTGTTGACTATGTTCTCGGAATTTTACACTAATGGGAAATTTGTGGCTAGCTTTAATGCTACTTTCATAGGGCTTATTCAAAAAGAGCTAACGCACAGAATATCAAGGATTGTCACCCAATTAGTTTGATTGGGTGTATTTATAAGTTACTTTCAAAGGTGTTAGCTCGTAGGTTGAGATGTGTAATTGGGGGTCTCATTTCTGAGAATCAGAATGCCTTTGTTGGTGACAGGCAGATTTTGAATGCAGTACTCATTGCAAACAAGCTTATTGACTCCAGGACCAAGTCAGGTAAGCCGGGGGTTATTTGTAAGCTTGACATAGAGAAGGCTTATGACCATGTCAATTGGGATCTTCTTATTTACATGATGAGAAGAATGGGGCTTGGGGAGAGATGGATTGCTTGGATTAGCCATTGTATTTCTTCTGCTTCTATTGCGGTATTAGTTAATGGCTCCCCTTCGCAATTCTTTTATGCTTCTAGAGGGTTGCGCCAGGGTGACCCTATCTCCCCTCTTCTGTTCTTATTGGCGATGGACGTGTTCACAAGGATGGTTAATTCGGCTGCTATAGCAGGGCTTATTTTTGGTTTCTCTGTAGGCCGATTGAATGAATCTACCACTGATGTCTCCCACCTACTCTTCGCTGATGATACGATTATCTTCTGTGATAATAATTGCAAGCAAATAGTGAACTTGCGTGGCATTCTGATTTGGTTTGAGGCGGTGTCTGAGCTAAGAGTCAATCTGTCAAAGAGCTCTATGTTACCAGTTGGACAAGTGGACAATATTCAATTGCTTGCAGAAATTCTAGGATGCTCTATTGATTCTTTTCCAACATCTTATCTTAGTCTTCCTCTTGGTGCAAAATTTAAGGCAAATCTATTTGGGCACCTGTGATCGTGCGTTTTGAGAGAAGAAGACTATCTAGGTGAAAATCAAAATATCTCTCCAAAGGGGGGAGACTCACACTTATTAAAAGTGTTTTGTCGAGCATTCCAACTTACTTTCTCTCACTCTTCCCTTTACCAGTCTCAGTGGCAAATAAGTTGGAAGCTATTCGGAGAAATTTCTTTGGGGGTCTTTTGGTAGTGACTTCAAATTTCATCTTGTTGGATGGAATATTATCAAGAATCCCATACCGGACAGGAGATTAGGTGTTAGAGATCTTAAACTATTCAATGAAGCATTGCTAGGAAAGTGGTTGTGAAGATACATGAATGAGAAGGATAGTCTGTGGAGAAGGATGATCAGGAGCAAATATGGGGATAATGGTCTTGGATGGTATCCCTCCAAACCAAGTGGTGCTTATGGGCAAAGTATATAGAGATTCATTCACAAAGGATGGGAAATATTTTCTCATCATTTTTCCTTTAAGGCTGGTGTCGGTTCTTCTATTTTGTTTTAGCACGACCGTTGGTGTACGGAGGGCCCTCTGCGAGATAGCTTCCCCTCTCTTTATGTGCTTACGGTGAATAGAGATGCTACTATTGCAGATTTTTGCCAACGTGGGCCTAGCACCATTGTATGGTCTCCTGTTTTCATCCGTGATGCTTTGGTGGATGACACTATCCTTGCCACCTTTCTCAGTAAGTTGAGTGAGATTTCACCTCATGACTCACCTGATGTAGTTACTTGGGATCTCAACTCTAAAGGTTTTTTAATTGTTAAATCTTATTAACTAAAACTCCTCTCTAATTCTACCTTCGCTATGGAGTCTAGATTTTTAGGGCGGTTCCTTTGAAAAATCATTTGGAAGAGTTTGGCTCCCTTGAAGATGTCAGTTTTTGTGTGGGAAGTTTCGCATGGGAGTATTCTGACATGTGATAATTTACAAAAGAAGAGAATTATTTTGGTGAATAGATGTTCTATGTGCAAAGACGATTTGAAGTCTACTGATCACCTACTGCTACATCGTCAATTTGCAAGGGCTCTATGGGAGTTATCCTTTAGTTGCTTGAGAGTCTCCTAAGTTGTCTCGAATTCTGTGAGGAATTATCTTTTGGCTTGGAAGGGTGCTTTTGGTAGGAAAGTTAAAGAGAGAAGCGTCTTATTGATCCCACATGCGATTTGTTGGGCTATTTGGCGAGAGAGAAACAAAATAATCTTTGAAGGAGAGGAGACGCCCCTTCAAGGAATCAAAGATATTATTATCAAGACTCTTTTTTTTGAGATAGTGGGAACTTTTGTGATTCTTCTTTTGATGTAATTGATTTTGTGGATAGGTTCCATCTTGGGTGTACATAATCCTTTTGTAGGATGCCTGCTTGCAGCCATCCCTTTGTACATTCTTCAGTTTAATATATTTTACTCTTTTTTCTTATCAAAAAAAATGAAGACCCAAACAACACCATGCTAAATCCCAAAGGTTTGTAGCAAAGGGGCAAAGAAGAAGCAAATGGTTTGTCGTTTCCAACTCTGATTTGCACATAAAGCACCTATTTACCAAGAATTTGCCCCTTTTTGTAAGTTATCATAAGTTAAGATCTTTCCTTCAGAAGCTCCCTATGCAAAAGAAAGAGACTTTTGAAGGGGCAGCAAACTTCCAAATAATACTCCAAGGGAAGCCACAAGCAGAGGGAGAAGACGGTTAATTGTTCACCGGCATGGATAGATGGCAGAAGTAAGATTTCACGGTGAATTTTCCAAAGGCATTGAGGTTCCGTCTAACCATGTCACATAAGGAATCCATAAGACGCAACCTGTCAAGCATGTTAAAGAGCTTAACCACACTATCATCACGTGGGAATGCATCACGGACAAAAACGGGGTGACCAAACAACTGAAGAAGAGATGTGCTCCAAACAATTGGAGACTCGTGCCTCCCTATCCTCCAGAAGGACATAAAGTGGAGGAAAACAATCCCTCAAAAGAACTCCATCGCACCAATTATGATGCCAGAAGAAGATGAAAGAGCCATCACCCACCTCAAAAGAAATGTGAGAGAAGAATCTTTCCCACCCTCTAATAATAAACTTCCTCAGACTAACACCATAAGTGCAAATATAATTGCTTGGAACTCAATTAAGACCCTCCACTCCATACTTGGTCTTGATCACAGCTCTCCAAAGCCTCTCTTATTCATAAACCTCCATAGCCACTTGCCAAGGAGGGCCTCATTAAACATGGTCAGGTCTCTAATGCCTAGCCGCCTCTAGGTAAAGGTTGCTTCACGATGTTCCATCTATCCAAGTGATACTTGAAATCATCCCCAAAAGACCCCCAGAGGAAGCTTCTCTGAATGGCTTCCAGCTTATTTGCCACCGAAACAGGAACGGGAAAGAGAGAAAGAAAGTAGGTGGGTATGCTAAAGAGGACGCTTTTGGTGAGCATCAATCTACCCCTTTAGTGAGAAACTCGACTTTGCAGCCATAAAGTGTTGTATGTAATCTCTCAATGATAGGTTCCCTATGGGTCTATGACTTCTTACTGAAAACCAAAGACAATGTTTGTCCTCTCAAAGCCCTATCATCAAACTAACAAAGGAGCTTCATTTCCAAGCTCATGCTCCACATCAAGAGAACACTTCAATTTCTGTACTAGCAAAGCCATAAATATTTTTCATCGAACAGATCTGCAACAGAACATTTACAGTATATAGAATCATAATCAATTATCACAGAAAGCAACAAAAGATTCACCTAATACTGACTACAAAAAGCATATAAATAAATAAAGAACAATTAGGCTTCATCAAATCATCATTTCTTAAAGCTCAAAAGGCTGAAATCAGTTCATGTACCCACTATGAGCCAGAACACCAATTGCAAGAAAGAACGGGAGAGGGAGGGATAATGCACACTCACTCAAATCACCATCTCCATTAGCCCGAGTTTTCACACGTAAAAAGGAAAAAAAAAACACCATGCACCAATCTACTTCATCAAGAATCGGAGACATCTCACTAAAATCCCAAATATCTCAATTTCTAAAAGGTCACAATATGCAAAAAACAATAAGCAGACGCAAGCAATTCATTCATTCACTGAAAAACATAAAATCAACTACTAAACCAAGCACACTGACACTGAAGACATCAACTTCAATGTACCTTCCAATATAGCCACTACAATTAGCATGAACTGACATTGAGGAGGCTAAGTATACGCATTACCCATCCACATACCTATCCAAAACCAAATTCAAAGAAATCTGGCATTCAAAAACTAATACAAAGTCCATCCAGAAGAATTCAACAATGCAAATTAACTTGAGAATAAATTTCCAGCTAACTTCAAAGAAATGCTACTAACAACGAGCAAAATCATAGATACAAAAGTTCATTCATACCTTCAGATCACCCTCCTTCTTCTGCAACAATCGATACAACACTTCAACACATTCCGCAAACTTTTCCGATTGAAACAACACCGAAGCCTCTTTGGCAAGCAAAGCAGTGACTGATAGAACACCATCATCATCGGCGACTTCTTTAGCCACATTCACCGAAGTATTCGAAGACAAATCTCGCGAATCCATCCAGAGATCGAGACAAAAATACAAGAATCCAACTCTTACTTACACAAACACAAATTAATCAAATGCAGTGCAAGAAATCCACAAAATCTTCGCCTTCTACTACAACAACAAGCTCTCAAAATCTCAGAATTGCATGTTGCATCCCCCAATCGAAGTCCAATCAGTTAAAACCACACCAACAAACGCACAATTGAAAAACCCTAGGGCTTAGAAATCTCAATTCGCCGATTGGAGGAGTGCGAATCAGAGGAAGATGAAGAACAATTGGAGAGAGACAGACAGACAGACAGAAGAGAGAGAATCAAGAGAGAGAATCTAGAGAGAGAACGTTGGCAGATATAGAGAGAGAGAAGGGGGGAAATGTTTTGGAGGGTTGAGTTTCTGGCTCTGTAGTTATTGAATTGCAGCTTCTCTCTCTCCCTCTCTCTCCAAAATGAATATCATTTTTGTTGAAGAATGAGTGATATCATTTCTGTGTTCACGGGTCTACGGCGAGATGGTGGTCATGTCTAAAGCACTTCGTCGGTTCGGATTGATCATTCAATGGATTAATTTTGTGTCAGTATTATAAGTAGTTTAGATCTATACCATTAAAAATTAACATATTTTTAAGTTGAATGGTCAAATTATATTGACTTCGAGTCGAAACCAATTTGGTTCAGATTTCTCTGAGTAACTTCAAATTGCATTCAAATCAAATTATCGTATCGGATCAGATTTGATGACATCTGAAGGTTGAAGAGGCCAGAGAGGGGTGTGTCAACGTGCAAGTGGGAGTTGGAGAACATGTTCATAGTAATGTTCAAATTTGTAACTTCGATTCTTGTTCCTATTTCTGGGGTTAAAAGAGCCTTTTCCTTTTTTCCCCCTTTCCTTTTTTGCCTTTTTCTTGGATGCAAAAGTGGAAGGCCAAAAAATTGTTGTATGCAAGAGTTAAATCTAGGATTTAAGTCTTTCATATTGCGTTTAAAGACTTTATTAGTTAAACTAGTTATAGTTTACAACACGTAAGTGATGATTCAATAT
>NCQV01010792.1:625-13607 GCA_002740545.1 Lophocereus schottii | reverse complement strand
CCTACCTACCTCAGGAAAGTGATATCGCTTTTGCCTGACACATTCTCCCATACATTAAAAATTCTTTTCTCCAATCTATCTTTTATTGGGCCCCTCTGTTCACTTGATCGTTAGAGATGCGTTTCGCAGATCTACACCTTGGGTTGCCTTGTTTTGCTTGTACAATGCTTGGGGAATGGATCACCACGCATCTTGCTCATGTCATCATGTAAGCCTGTTCTCGTCCCACGTCACCCTCAAAAAAAATCAAAAAGTTCTTGAAACAGCAATATATCTGACCAACTCATCGAAATCATAAAGTAACCAGGTAAGACCTGCACGCTTCTAGGTTAGTTGATTACTATATTAATTGGTTTATGATTGAAAGTGTAATGCCGATCCAATAATAAAGATTTGAGAAGCATACTATGATATCATTGTTTGTAAAATATGATTTAAGAAGCATACTATGATATTAATGTGACACTCTCATATGCAATGAATATTTTTTAGATCATTAGAATAGTTATATTTTTATTAGTCCTTTGTAGGCTTAAATATGGAGGCTAATCGATAAGCAGGACAACAACATCAAATATAAAAATTATGCTCATTATGTTAGATTTAGTGTACGTAAGTTTTCTTGTAAGAAAAATAAATAAGGGTTGAGAAGTATAAGTAAGGGATTCAAACACACTTTAATCAAGGTAAACTCTAACCGAAAAGTGAAGTTGATGAGGGAGGGTCCTGACAAAATCAACACATATGAAATCGAGTCCAATCTAGTTAATAATGTTATTCCTAAGCCTTAAGAATTTTGTAAACCTTCTACAAGAAGTACCCATTTTATGAGACGTAGAGAAAAACAAGTCCTTTGAAGAGATTGACCTTACCCTAATTAGCCAAACGAAACACATCTTAAACGTCGATGGAAGTCTTAATAGAGGAAAAATATTTGAACATTAGAAAAGAGCTATGAATAGCATCTTGAACTTGAATATCACATGGTCTGCCGAGAATATCCTAAACTATATCAAACATAGTTTTCCTAGAATTGTAGCTGACTAGCATGACTCATTAGATGAGGAAGATAAAAATGTTTTAAGAGTGATGGAAACTCCAGCTCCAATGTTCAAAAAAATATATAAGGAAATAAAAATTGAATTTATTAGAGCTAAACTTGATTCCAAAAAAACTAGAGAATGGCAAAGAAAGATTGACTACATAGACTTATGTGATATGAGACATCAAGAAAATTACATTGTTGTGTTTTACCAATATTATTACAAAATTGGGTATAATATAAAATCAATCTTGGTATGTTTTACGACAAATTGCCATATCCTATCAATTCTATAATTACTGAAAAATGCATCGCATAGTTTGAGAAAGCAGATGTCATTAATACACTTGGTACAAGAACCTCTTATCTAAGAAAATGGGTCAATGTTTAATGTCTTGATCTCCAAAAGCCAAAGCAAATGTAAAAACAATTTTTGGCCTGTTAGGATAATCCTCACCAATGGGGAAAGGAAACTGAGAAGAGAACAAAAGATAATTTCATTAAAAAAAAAGCTTTAACAAGCAAAGGGGAGAAAAATATAAATGAAATATTATAACAAAGCATGCCCTAAAAATAAAGATTTTTAGAAAAATCGCATATTGTCCTACCTGAAAAAAATAACTGTAACTATACGGCATGTGGAGAAGTAGGGCACTATGCAAATGAAAAATTGGCAGAATAACAAGCTTATAGAAACTTCGGGTAGTTTAGATTATTTTGAATTTCGCGAGGAAGAAGCACTAGATCTAACCGTGAAAAATAACATTAAGGAATTGTTGAGATTATACTAGGAGATGAATATGAAAAAAGTGATATGAAGAAGCTAGCAACTAATCAAAAGTAGTTCAATTAGCCTTGATGATCTTCAAGGAGAAAAATTACTGTAGATAATAAGAACGAAGAAGTCAAAGGAGATGGGGTCCTTCCCATAATTCAGAAAGCCATAATCGATAAAAAAAATTATCTCTTTTAATTAAAGAGTAAGTATACATGTGAAATAACGGAAAATGATATAGAAATAAAAGACTATGAGTGTGATGTAGGCAATATTAATCTCATTAATTAGGAAAATATCTTTAAGCACAATAAACATGAAAAGTATAAGTATATCCATATTGGAAGTGTTCAAGTGTAATTTACTGCTTTATAATATTATGGCAAAGATATTAATCTTTATATTTTGGTTTGTGATATCAGGAATGCCAAATTTAATAATCAAATTACCATAGGAATTAAGATCAACTTGTGTAACAGATCAGTAGGATTCAATTGTCGACTTGGATATTTTATAAGCCTAAAAGATGTATTTACCAAAAACTCTCTATCCCTTAAGATAAAATGTTTGGCATGGACATGAAAAGAGGAATATACCCTCCAAGGATATGTTGGACAATAATCTACAAATTAGATAATACTATTGATTCAAAGACCAAGATAACAATGATAGTGGTAGAAACATTTGAAAGTCTTACTCTAGTGCAACAAATTCAAAGGAAAAAATCCAATCTACGGGAGATAAAAATTGAGAGATCTTGTATATCTAACTTTGCCAATCCCACAAAAATCAATACGAAAAGTGTAATAAAAATTGAAGAGAATGGTAAAAATACCATTCAACCCTAATTTTTAAGAAACATGGACACAAGATCAGAATGGGGAGAAGGATCTTCAACTATTAACGAAGAACTCAAAGAAGATACTACAATTAGTATGACTAGTGAAATAAGTAGAATGAGTTTTGAACCCACAAGACACAGTGTACATCAAAGTATGAGTTTAGATAGAAAAGTCATTAGGTACAAAATAAGAACTGTTAGTGAGTCAATCTAAGAAGATGAATTAGTTAAAAAATATAACTAGGTAAATATGCTATGAAGTCACCAATACAAACCCTAATGACATCTATACTCAAATAAATGTATGATTAAAAGGATATAATAAATATGAAAGGTGCGCCCACATGGATAGTGGTTCTTCTATCTGTTTTAGAAAAAACAATCATTATTTCAAGAATTTATATGGAAAAAAAAATCAAGAATCCTTTACAAGTAAGAATACCTGATAATATCATTATGAGCCACAATAAAGTCATAGAAGGGCTATCTATAGGAATAGGAGGAGTCCAATACATTAATCTAGTCTTACGGGCTATTCATTAACCCTATCATGATGTGATTTTTGGAAATAATTTTCAGAGGCTATATTCTCCAGGCACATAGACCATAAATCAAATAATGTTCACAATGAATGATCACTCGGTTCCTATTAACAAACTAAATAAAGCCTGCACTCATCGAAAGATTGATTTTATACGCAGCTAGCATGATGGGAAGGTAATCCCTGCATAACATGAGATATAATAATCTCACTACTTGAATTATCCATTAAAGAGCAGATTGCTAAATAGCAAGAGTAATTATGCAAAGAACGGTACTATGATAATCCTCTCAAATTTTGGGATAAAGATAAGGTATTTGCAAAAATCACTTTGTTACATCCCAATACTATTATTCGAATCCAATAGATGATGTATACACACCAGAATATCCAAGAATTTGATAAGCAAATCAAAGAGCTTTTGGATAAAGGGCTAATTCAGAACAGTAAGAGTTCTCACACCAGTTCAACTTTTATGGTAAGAAATCATACTGAAGAAAAAAGAGGAAAAGATAGAATAGTAATCAATTATAAAAAGTTTAATGATAATACTATCTTTGATGGTTATTGTATTCCTAACAAAACAGTTACTTGTAACAGAATTCAAGGATTCTCTTGATTCTCAAAAACATATTACAAAAGTAGATATTAGCAAATAAAAATAGATGAAGAACGCATTTCTTTGACTGTTTTTAGTACCCCTTAAGAATATTATGAGTGGATAGTGATGTCATTTGGTCTTAAAAATGCACCTCAAATATTCCAAAGAAAAATAAATAACATCTTCAAATATCTTAATCACTGTTGTCCAATTTTCATTGATGATATTATTATTTTCTAGTACTATAGAACATTGCAAAGATGATCCCTTAGCTATAACTAAAAGATGCATTAATCATTGTATTATTCTTGGAAAGAACAGGTGCAACATTTATCATAAAGCAACATTTATCATTAAATGTGGGTATCAATTGAATAAGAAAAATACTTATACATTGCGGGAACACTCCTTTTGTTTATCATAACAGCTTCAGCAAATATATGAAAGTATAAGGAGCTACTTCAGAACATGTCTTTGATTATCTCTTTGATGTTGGAGCTGAAAAATTCTTATTAGAAAAAGAAAAGAGATATCTTCATAAAGCATTTAAAAATGCGATCCAGAACATCTTCAACTTAATGAAGATTTTGATGGTTATCTGGATAATGATGGACTAGAATACATTATTAGAGATGAAAGCATGTAGAATCTCAATATGAATTACCAATCTTATCAACATTAATTCCATTAAAATATTGTTGCACCATTATTGTATTTTGTCAAGTATCAAGATAGTAAACTAATGCAGATTACTACAACCATGTGAGGATAGCTGTAGCAATTTGAAAATATCAGTGTGTACTATAGCCATTAGGGAATCCTGTGTAAGTCCTCATCTATAAAGGGTAGAGTGTAAGAAGGGACATCGTCATTTGAGTATACTTCAGCAAAAGAGATGTTGGGATTCTTTGTTTTTTTATAAGCAAACATCTTTCATGCGCGTAGTAGCTTAAATCCCTCTTTAATATTTCCATTGTAATATATCCACTTTCAAGTTTTCAACAAAAGAATTTTCCTAATAGAGAACGTTATTCAATTAAACCTTATATTTTAAATATTGTAATTTCTTAATTAAAGTCTCACTATTCTTTAAATTAAAAACTTGACAAGTGACTATGGTGTGAGGTAGGAAATAAAACAGATCTATATTGTTTCTGACCTAAGGGAGTTGTGATTGAGATTAGTACTCTTTGTATAGTGGAAGCTGGAGGAATGCTAGGGTCCACCGTCGACTAAGTTCATATGGTCAAAATTCTGTAATTAAGCTTTATTACATTGTTAAGTATGGTGGGCTATAATCACAGAAAATACAATATTTATGATATAAGTAATAGATTGCGATAACTAACACCTCTAAAGTTATTATAAGAAGTTAAATCATTTGCAACAAACATCTTTCTTGAACAAAACCTAAAAACAGCGAAATTGCTTAAAATACCCCACTTGGGCCAAAGTTAAAATTCCTGAAAGTTTATGACCAAATTAATGATAAATGGACCAAAACATCATTTTTCTCAAACCTTGAAAGACCAAAAAATTCATATTTGAATTCGTGATCCCAACATTCAAACACCATACTTGAAGGTAACCAAAAGTAAATAACTCTTTCTGTTTTCTATAAAGATAATAAAATGGCATTCAATATGAGTACCATATAGAGGCTTAACAATGGTTTTTTACTCTCACACCTCCCTCCCCCACATGAATACCTTTTGTACATGCATGAATTTTAGGCTCAACTTGGTACTAATTAGATTCAACTAGAGACCTATTGCTTAGAAATTCTAAGATACTACATATGAATTTTAGTTTTGAACGTCTTATTTCTACCGTGCAAAAAATATGTAGATGTTATCTTGTTACTAAAAAATGGATATAAATTTTATCCTTTACTACTATACGTGTAGCGATGCTATCTTCTATTTCATAGTGGTTTGTAGGATTTCGTAATTATTTTGTAATGTTATTAATCTACAAGTAAGTTTAATGTGTGCAACTCAAAATTACTCTATTAAAAGCTAAGGTCAGTACCATATAGCTTATTGAAGTACAGCCTCAAAATATAATTCATGTCTTTCAACCTTGGTTGATGATGGATCCAACTCCTAAGAGGAAGTTCTAGTCAAATCTTAAGGTCTTTGTAAATAAATTGTGCCAAATCGCTAACCCTTTCATCCCCCAGTGACCAACACAAAAACACCTAATTAATAGCAGGACTGCACGAAATATCGACAATCATATTTAGTCGGCATATCTCCTAACCACACTATTTACATGCACATAAGAAGAGCTCTGCTCTCTCCCTTATTCATAGTTAGCTGGGAGTAAACTTTGAAGCAAATATGTTATAATTCTTTCCAATTACCTCAAACCCCTTTCGATGTTGCTTAAATTTTTTAGCAATGATTTAATCAATTACCCAATTTTTGAGCAACGATGTTATAATTCTTTCCATTTACGTGCCTCAATGAAAAAATTTGTTTGCCTTAATGAACTGCTTCTTTTAGGCTTGGACGAGACACTTTTAGGCATCACAAACAACAATTTTTAGTCTTTCAATCAAGACTTCTACTCTATGGGAGATCTCTTTGAGTATATTTGGCGTCAAGCAGCATGATGTTGGTACTTAAAATAGCGCTTTGGGGGCCCTGGAGACAGTTTCATTGTAAAATTTGGCAGAGATCTCTTTCAGCCCCACATATTCCCAACTACCAAAGAGAGTTATAGGTAGCAGGAGAGTTGTTTCGGGGCAAGGTAGGGTCTTTAGGGAATGTCTAGATGACTACTCAAAATTATGAGTAAAATGAATTGAATCAAGAGATAGAAATTTTGAATTTCTCAAATTATCTACTGTTGTCTCCACTAGCTAATCTAGTGTATACAATATCACTGGCTAGATTAATCATATTCTTTTCAAATATTAGGTTATGAATCTAGATGACCACATGCATTATAGCAAAATTTACTACATACTAGGAAATGTACTTTATCTATATCTTCACATTTCTTTTCGTTACCAGTGATGGTGCACCAATTAACGGTTCACTATAATTAAGCAACGGGCCTCCTAGTGCAAATAAAATGATACATGTTCTTCCCTTATAACTAGCTTATTTACAAGCTGTCTATGTAGGTGTGCAAAGTGAGCATAGAAGATTAGGAGATGTGGCTCCCATAAAATTGAAAGCCATAGGTTTGATTGAAGATTATAATGAGAATGTATTTTTACTTATGACATTAGCCAACAAATAATACATTTTGTAATCATTACTACTACTTGTGCTTTTACGTTAATTCATGTGGTTGTTTGGAGACCATGTGATTTGAAGTTATATGCTAGTCATGCATATTTATTGACAACTATGATGATTTCACAAGGGCCACATGGACATGTTATGACGACTAAGAGTTTTTTTATTTGATTAATTTATTTTGTTAATTTGGCAAAAACACAATACTTTGCCACTAGCCAAACCATTGCAATGTCAACGGCCTTGAACAAGGTCATAAAGCCATAAATTATTTTGCTAAAACTGAAATTTTTAACCAAACAAGTTAGGATTTTTCACCAAACAAGTTACACGGCCACCCAACACAATATGAAACAAAGCACATACACGTCCTGGAAACATGTAAATTCTAGTTTTTCCAATCAAAACAGCCTTTAAGATTCTGTAGATAGTGTTTATTGATAACAACCTATTTGGCCAGTAGGTTCCATGCTAAATTTTTGCGACGGACATAATTTTGAGTTGTTATGTGGCAAAGCAGTAGATTATCATCACTTAAGATCCTTGAGATGTCTTTGCTACATGTCAACATGTCAAATGGGTAGGAATAAACTGCAAGCACTTGCTATTCCTTAAATCATTGTTGGCTACCTGATGGGGAAAAGGCTTAAAAATTTATTAATGCCTATAAGTCTTACATCTCAGGAGATGTTGTATTCAATGAGGATGTCATCCTTCTGGAGCGTATGATTCCTCTTTTTGCTTGATTTTTCTTATTTTTGGCTTTCCTTCTAATTTGCGATCTAATACAACATAACCCACTTAGCCACCAATGTCATGCCTCATTCTAATTATCAATCAGGCAGTAGTTTAAACTAAGCCTCACATCAACCAAGTCCTATTCAACTTCTAGAAGGTCTTGAAGGCAACATGAAATGCATTGATCCTTGCAAGAATACATATGCAACCATTACTAGAAAAACTATTATTTGTAGCAGCTTATTTTGCCACAATATGGTAAAAGTTTGTTACAAAATCTTCTTGTGACAATCTAAAAAGTTGCCACAAAAAGTCCATTTTCGGCTTTTGTGGCAAATTTAAAAATTGCCGCAATTAAATAAGCTTTTGTAGCAAATTTTAGATTTCCACAAGTGTAAATTTGCCATACAAGATTGGCTTTTGCGGCGCTAGAGCAAATTCACCACAAAATATTGAATTTTGCAGCAAGTTAAAGTTGGAAAGCTTTGTTATGACCTATTCAAGCTTCAATTATGACAAATTCTAGCTGCTCTAAGTCTTTTCTCACCTTTTGCTTTTTCTTATCATGTTTGATATCAATCACTAAATGTCTATGAAGATGATAATATATAACTGTAAATTAAACAGGCATATGGGCATATATCCGAAAATATTTGTCAAAAGAGAAACTTTATTAATAACGATGGTAAAACAATACAATGACTTATTCCTCAATCACATGATTACAAGGAAAAAAACCTTAAAATTACATATAGCTTGTTCATAGCCAAGGATGTGTAACTGTATTGAGGAAAGAATGAAATAAATTCATAAGCCCCTTCTTCCTTGACTGTGTGAAAGTATAATGAATTCATATTAAGAACTTGTATTCAGAAAAAGGGAAGAAACAGAGAACATTATGAAAATAAAAAGTACTAAGGAAAAAAGGGATATTAATGAACAAAAATGGAAGACGATAAGCAGGGTCAGTAAAAATAATATCTTACTTGTCTTTCTAATCCTACTTTTGGTGAAATGATTTCTAAACTTATAATTGTGATAAGACTTGATCACCTAAAAAATAGCTCCAATTATAAGAATTCCACGACATAACCCATCAATTAAAACAATGGTAAGGATAAAATTAAAAATTCCAATTGAAAAATAAAGTGGCCCATCTTCTTAACATTACATAGAACTACTCATGGCCAAACTAAAAAAAGACAATACCTGTAGTATTGAATAAATTAAATTACACATATCTCTACCAACTAGTACTTTTAGCAAGAAATTGTCATATACCAAGTGAACCATGCATGTCCTACCCGTCAAAACTTAACATAACATGATCAAAAGAAAAGTAAAAAGAAAACAACTTAGAAAAGGATTGGTTTTCTAATCACAATAGCTCAATCAGGTAGTGTTTGAATAATTCTCCATTACATAAGCACAAAAAAAAGTGTAGAACATGCCTCAATTTCATGATATGTAACAGAAAAAAATTAATGATATGCCAAAAGCACTTCACCAAACCATAGGTTTTAAGGACGCTCCAAGGAAACCTAATTTGTGTAAGACCATAAAATTCATCAAAAAGGAGTTGCAGGTAGTCTATATAACTAAAATGATATGTGAGCTTTTTGTCTTTTACATGGCTAACAATTACGATATAAGCTTTGTTAAATTAGACATGAAAGAATAGCTATAAGGAGCCAGCGAAACTATTGCAATCCATATTAGCTATTTTGCTATGTGCTCAAGCATGAGTGATAATAAAAGAATGCTTACACTAATATATCTCTTCACATATACAGACACTTATATGTCGTCGAGGTTCTCCGCACAAAGCTATCATTTTCCTTCCCTCTTCTTTTTCTGAGCAAAATTATACAATCCTATATCATGTAACTAACCAAATCAGAACAAAAAGCAAACTTCCACAATCTAGAGAAATTAATAACAACAGCAACACTTTTGTTAATTATATGGTTAGATAAGGATGGAAAAACGACCAATGGTGGGGATTGGGGAGAAAATGTTTTCTGCCATTTTCTATCATTCAGCTGCTATCTTCTAGCAAACAATTTTCAAAGAGATAACTGATATAAATATGCTTCAAGCAGGTGAAGACATTTTGGAATGAGAGTCAACTCGTTAGCAGGAACATTTTATAACAGAATCAAATTTACCCTCTTCGGATCCCAATTTAATATAGTTAGTTGAGTTAAACAAACAGTACTCCTTTAACACTTTCACTAACAACATTATTACAGGCCATTAAAGTCTAAAAGCAACAACGTTATGATCAATAAAACCTAATTTACGCATATAAACCATTCTAAATACACGAAACCCAAGGAGTTAGATCAAAACAGTAACAAATTGTGGAGATGAGAAACAAGGTATGGATCCCACTAACCTAAAATGTTTATTGGCTTTAAACCCTACACCAAATGATTATTTGATTCTATGTTGAGGCAACACAAGATTGTTTCCAAAGGGCTGCAAATTCTCTTCTCCTTTCACCTATAAAGAGCAAATTTAGGGTTTAATTTACCAATCTTGATGCTTCTTTTCTCATCTTTGTTGCTTACTCTCCTCACCCCTAAGCCCCTCTCTAGCTGCCTCTCAAAGATAATCTGAATAGATGAGGGATCTTTAAGGATTAAAGAATCAGCAGAGTTACAACATACCTCTCCTTTTTGCTCTTTAACGATAGAAATAAATAATAGAAACAGTAAAAAGCCCCCTATTGTGGCGATTGTATTCATTTTCCACAGTACGTAAGCCATATTGTATCAATCTTTGCTTTGCTACAAGTAATTCAGAATTTTGTCCATTTCATAGCAATTCAAATTTGATACAAAAAGTATTTTCCTTTTTGTGAATTTTGCTCAATAGAATTATGTACCTTGGGAGGGTTGTGAGTGTTACTTTCATAAGGAATGCCTTCAACATGAGCTATCCACATGATTTAGATTATTTTTCCAACATTTTGACCTCAAAAGCACATTTGTTATGATCAAGGCACGATTAATGGCGAATGCATAGTTGCTATAATTTCAATTTATGCTTAAAAGATCATAAGTGACTAGCATGACAACTCCCTAACGTCACTAAATGCTTTTGTTTCAAAGTTTTAGTAAAATATCCCTAAACTACATTAGTCAAGGAACCTCACAAACTTGTTAGAGACTACACATGTTGGTGTCATAAAATGATGTTAACTTGAAAAATGTTTTCAATGGTTTTTATGACACCTTGATAAGATTTGTTGAATCTAGAAATTCCATGACAGTGCAGAAGTGTTAATTATCAAAATAATGTTCATTTCCATGATGCCTTAGTAGAGCACAAGTTTTGGTCATATTGGTTCATACTTTTTCTATAATTTGGCCATGTTATTTGTTTTTAAAAACTAGGGTATTGTGAATATGCCTAAATGGGTCAATTGAATTAATCCTAATTTAGTTAGTTTTAGTTAATCATTTTGCTAATAATCATATGACATTTCAAAGGCAAGATTAATTTTGAAAATCACTAATATCATAGCTAGTAATTTCTGGAAACAAAGAAAGCAAGTTTAAATGTTCTCTACATTGAGAATTGGTCAAATTTGGCTTTTTCCAAAAAGCAAATTCTAAGTCAACTTACCTTAGAAGGAAGTTACCAATGTCAAAGTTTAAAAGGAGCTTGTTTGCCTTAGCAAATGAAGAAAGCAATGACTTAAATATTGAACAATGCATGAACACTGCTCCCTAAACCATAAGAAACCAAGACTTAATGTTATATATCTTGAGACAAAAAGAAACAACAGACAATAGTTAAGGCTTTTGGAGCAACTAGCTATTAAAGAGGAGCTTCAATAGAACACTCTGGAACTTCCACCCAACTATGTGCTTTAGCATCATTGGTCCTATTAGAGACTAAAAATCTATAATAGAGGATTTTGTTGAAGATTGAAGAGTGTGTCAAACAACACAAAGACACAAAGTGCTTTAAACTCATACTTTTAGTTGTATTCTTATGAGACCGTATTGCAAATCAATTGTAATCATTGTGTCCATTGAAATCCTTGTGACATAATAGAACTACGAGAGTTAGTAAGTGTGTTGTCCTTCCTAAGGAAGGGTTTTATAAAAACATTACTTAAAGTAAGACTTAGAGGGCATTCCTTGTGGGGCAAGGGAATTTAGAAAACCCAACTTGTAAGTAAGAAGTTTAGCTAGGGTGGTATCTTGCCGAAGAAGCATCTCAGGTGAACTTGCCTCAAAGAGTACTTAAAGGACGTACTATTTAAGGTCTCTGGTGGACCCTAGAAGTTGTAATTTAGAAGAGATTCATATAATTAGTTCTGTCCAAGAAAGGAGTCCTTAGATGGAGATGTAGGCATATTGATAGGTTGAACTCCATTAGAAAAATCAGTGTTCCTCTTTTCTTGTATTTTAATTTCTACTTGGGGTGTTTGACCTATTCTATTTAGTGCGCTTGATTCTGCATTTATTTACCTGTTAATTTTGAGCTTAAATTTCTACTTAACTTCGTAGCCTCAATAGATACATATCCCTTTCGTCAAATGCAGAACTGCTAATTATGTAGAAATCATTGCTTATCCAGGTTGGCAGAAAGCAATGCAGTAGGAATTTGATGTTCTTGGGTCTAAGCATCCTTGAGATGCTATTAGCATTTACATCAACTAGATGTCAAAAATGCCTTTTTGCATGGAGACTTGTATGAGGATATTTATAATAAAGTGCCTCCTAGTCTGAGTTCTAATACTCCCAATGCAATTTACAAACTTCAAAAGCTATTATATGGGCTTAAACAAGTCTTTAGGCAATGTCTACTAAGCATCTATATCTTATTCCATAGAAGAGGTTATAAGCATTCATTAGATTATTACTTTGGATTGGCTCAACGAGTTTGATTGTGAAAATCTATAGCCTCTATGACAAGATAGTTTTGGATAAAGGAGAGCTAGATTAAGATATTTCATCTTACAGAGGGTGCATATATAGGTGAACTAAACTTTCTCACCTGGATAAGGCCTGACATAGCTACCGCTATCTAGCACGTCAGCTAATTCATCAAATATCCATGGGTTCATGTCTTTGGATACCTTAAGGGTACTCTAAGTCTGGGAGTTATGGTGAGCAAATATCAATCTTTTACCTTGCAAAGGTACTGTGATTCATATTAGGCCAGAAAATCAAT
>NCQV01010776.1:0-13789 GCA_002740545.1 Lophocereus schottii | reverse complement strand
CACACACACACATATATATAGGGCTGACAAACTCATTTATACTTTATGGGTCTACATGACGATTTTTAAGACGCCCTTAGGTATGTTGCCAGCCATTGATGCAAGGTTGCCTATACAAGTTCTATTGTCTCTTGTTCGAGCTTGAGCATCGAGCTTGATGGGCTATCATGACCCTCAATTGATGATCTTACTGTAGCAAGTGAGGACAAGTGGCTGTGGTTGAGCACGTCAGTGAGTTAGAGGAGATTGGTGTTGAGGCTAATGAGAGTGCTAGATTGTCTAATAAGATGGCTAAGTTTGTGCACGATAGGACGATTATTAATAAAGACTTTGCCGGGGCATAAAAATGCTCTTGTATGAGTCGAGACAGAATTTGCTTCCATGTAGGCTTAGTTCCCGTTGGACAAGCCCCTTTGTTGGAATGACTCATATATTTCTTTATGGTGCAGTTAGGATATATGACCTTGATACCGAAGCTAAACAGAAGGTTAATGGACAATAGCTAAAGCAGTTTCTGAATTTTGCTACAGATGAATATGTAGAGTGTCTGATGCTCTAAGAGCCAC
Source organism: Lophocereus schottii (assembly GCA_002740545.1). Taxonomy (NCBI): domain Eukaryota; kingdom Viridiplantae; phylum Streptophyta; class Magnoliopsida; order Caryophyllales; family Cactaceae; genus Lophocereus; species Lophocereus schottii. Next base: position 13,223 of record NCQV01010776.1, on the reverse strand, counting down.
CTAAAGCATTTTGATGGGTGGTGAGATAGTTTGAGTACAATTTGTATCCAAACTGGTAGCATTGTTCCTTATCCTTGTGTACTTGTGTATAATGTCTTTTATTTTTCTTTTTATCTTTTTTTTTTGTATCCTTGATGCTCCTTTTCCAACAATGAGGACATTGTGGGATTTTGATTAGGGGAAAGGGAAGCTATTCTTCAAAATATTTGGAAAAAAAAAGAGGGAAAGTTTTTGAAAAATCAAAAAGATTTTATACTTTTGTGTGATTTTGGTATTGTACTATCTTTAATTGACTTTTGACCCCTTGTGACTTAGTTATTATGTTGTATATAATCATAATTTGCATGATAAAACTTAGTACAAAATATGTCATTCCTTTCCCTAATTTTAATCCTGTCAGTCCATTATAACTACAAGTTCAATTTATATGTCACCATTGTGGGTCTTAAGCTTCGATAATTGATTCTCCCACTCGTATTTTTGTACAGTTTCTTCTGTTTTTACTTCCATTCCCCTTTTTGTAAAAAAACAAAGGAAAAATAGAAAGCAAAAGAGAGAAAAAATCACAAAAAGACAAAAACAGGAAGGAAAAAGAACAAAAAAACTGAAATTAAAAAATAGAGCTAGGAAAAGAATTTTGTTTAGGCGTGTGCTATTGGGTGCTACCCTTTGAGGCACCTTGATGCTGGGAAGGTTGGTTCGTCAATAATGTAGTTCGCCTCAATTAAGTGGAATTGAGTTGGACTCTTGTAAGCATATCTAATAAGGTGATGGTACACTCACACACTTAGCACTAGGTTGAATTCATTGTTTTGATGGATTGTTGAGTGAAAATTTGTAGTTTGGATATCATAATTGCGGAACAAGATTCTTAACATATGTATTATGCTTGTATATAGACCTGATCAAATCGAGGGTCGATTGGGTCGGGTTGAGGGTTCGGTCATGAGAGTCGACAGATAACATTTTCTTGACCTTAACCCTACCCGACCCTCGTGCTGGTCGGCATACCCTGGACCCTGACCTTGCAGGTACCCTCGGGTCATCGGGTCAGGCCCGACCCTTATACATTATCTACATAGAAATGAGATTATTCACTAAGTTTCTTTTTTATTATAAAGTTCAACATTGAACATCCTACAAAACAAAATGCCAAATGATAATATAATGTTCTGATGAAGTGTATCGTAATTACAAATACTTTAATGCATAATTTATGATTAGAACGTTTGGTTCGCTAAAATGACTACTCCAAACATCAGGGAGAGAGCGTTAAAAGGTTACGAGCCAGTAAAATTTGAAGAGGTGAATGCAGGAAAGATTAAGAGACGAAAAAGTAGAAAGCGAAAAGGTTTTGAACAAATGAAACCTAAAGTATCTTGTATTGATTTTGAAAATTTTAATTTTATAAAAAAGTGAGGGTTAGAGGGTCAAAACCTTTATCAAAGTCTGACCCTCATCATAGTCGGATACCCTCACTTTGAGGGTCGGGGTAGGTCAGAGACAAAAAAAGTCGACCCTAACTTTCATTTTTGAGGGGCGGGTCAGGTGGGGCCCCGACACGTTGATCAAGTATACAGTATAATCGTATGTAATATAATACTTACGTTACAGTGTGATATTGTTGGTTGAAGTGTATACAGTTTTTTTCATGCATGTACTTGTGTATAGTTTGAAAAATTTGAAAGGATTTTTTGTTGTTTAGCTTATTCTTTTTATTTTTTTTTCTAAGATTTTATAAGTATATCTTCTACAAACACTCATGCATGAGACCATGCTCATCCACTAGCAGAAACTTAAGGGTTCAATGGCCTTATTGCGTACGTTGTTCAATCGTAATTCCTACGAAGGTGATTTAGGTGCTAAGCTAGTTTTTCTTTTCTGTAACATTTAAGGTAAGATAAAAATCCCTTTACAGGTTAGGAAAATTGTCCTAAATCATATATCTCGCAATATATTTGTTGAGTTAATTTATTACTAAGAAATGAGAAAGACTAATATCAAATGCTCAAATGACAATACTAATTTTCAAGCATACCAATTTGTGACACTGTTGCGCTTATAACATATTTATCTAAGTCCTATGAGGGTTTTCCCACTGATAAAAGACATCAGCTCCGCCATCTTTGTTATAACCATGCACTCCATCCGTAGCAATGGCATACCTACAGTGCTTAAAGCACCTTGGCCAATCCCTCTTATAGTTATAGACCTTTGCAGTCATTATTCCGCCATTGAAGCTAATGTCACAGTTCCAAGATAGGAAGAAAATATTCGGTGTGAATGCAAACTCATAAGATTGGCCATTGTTGAGAACTTGTAGGCCTTTATCGGTACCAAAACCATCCTGTACACATCGAACTTTTGCCTGTAGACCATCTCCTAAGGCGTTGTCGATTTGGATGTGAGTTTTTGGGAACAAACCTCTTAGACTTCTGCCCTCAAAAATTGGAGTTTCAGAAGTGAAGGATAATTGAACTAGGGTTAAGGAGAAGAAGCAGAAAAGTACTGCAAGTTTGATATTTGTAGATGCCATGTTCATGTAGGCCAGTGGCTTCCAGATTGGTTGAATTGAAATTTCATCTGCCAGGTTTGGATCAAGCATGCGATCGTAATTTATAGGGTTGTGATTCATGCATCATTAGTGCTAATTAATAAATTTTGTACGATTTGTTACATTAATTCAAGGCGATTGAGACGTTCATTGTAGTGTAAAATAGATTATTTTCCACAAAAAACGGGTTCTCATTCAAATCTGTTTTTTTTGGGGGGGGGGAGATAGACTTGTATGAAAATTTCAACCATACAACGCACCCAAAAAGACTTATTGCTTTTCTTCTTGATTTTATTAATAACTAGTATTCTTATGCCCATGTGATATGTAGGAAATCTTACGAGTTTTTAACTATAACAATTATTTGTGAAATATCACTATAAGTCGTTTAACAACTAGTTGTTGCTTCTGCAGTTTTTCAATTATCATAGTAGAAAACTCTGATGTTTTAGTCGCTACTTAATGTAATCCTCCATCGTTAGTTTCAAAAAAAATGTCATGTATATTTTTTGAGGATTTTTAACAAAATAATAATAAATTTTAAAACAATTAATAAATTTTAAAATGAAACATTTTTTAAGGGATGCAAATTATGAGAAACTATCAAGTAAAATTTTCTAATGTATTCAAATATGTTATAACTAATTAGCAAATGTTTCTAATGGCAATTATAATATTTTTATTTTCATTGTGATAACTAGAAAATTATGGTAGTTCGAATTTATCTTCTTTATTAATTAAAAATTAATTATATAATTAACTTGTAATGTGTCTTATTAATTTTTGATAAAAATTAGCTAGAAAATATTCAGTGAAGATCAAGGTATTGATGACACTTTCGTAGGTTCAAAAAAATTCATATATCATAATAACAACAAGAGTTAGGAATATAATCTTACCGCTAAAAATATGTTAGCACTAGTCTGGATTCTTGTATACTGATGTACAATGTATTCTATTTTTCTTCAATTCGGTTTTTTTTTTTGGGGGGGGGCTTTAATGCTCCCACTGCAGACATTGTATGATTTTGTTGTATGGCCACGAGAAGCCATGCTTCAAAATTTTTGAAAAAAAGATAACAATAAAAAAACCCAAAAATTCGAAAAGATTGTTGATTGAAGCATGCACAATTTTTGCCATGTGTATACTTGTGTATAGTTTGAAAAATTCGAAAAGATTTTATGGCTTTTTATTTTTATATTTTTCTTACATTTGCCAAGATCTTATCGGTATATATTCTGTACACCTCATGAGATCCACACTAGTCCATTGGGAGGAACCTAAGGGTTCAAAATAGCTTGTTGCATATGTTAAATCCGATCATGATTCTTATGAAGGTGAGTTAGGTTCTTTATAGGTTTTGCTCTTCTATATATAATATTTAAGCTTTGATAAAAAAAATCCCCCTACCAAGTTCGAAAAATTGTCCTAAAGCATATATCTCATAATGTATTAGTTGAATTTATTACAAGAAACGAGAGAGACGAATATCAAGCGCTCAAATGACAATTTTCAAGTACACTAGTTTGTGACACTGTTACGCTTACAACAATTTTTTCTCAACACTAGTATGGCTGTCCCACTTAAAAAGAAGTTCATCTTTGCCATCTTGGTTGTAACCATGAATTCCATCCAGAGCAATTCTATACTTGCAATGCTTAAAGCATCGATGCCAATCCCTCTTATAGTGATAGATATTTGCATACACTGCTCCACCATCGTAGCTAATGTCACAGTGATAGTTTTGCATGATGAAGCTCGGAGTGAACTCAAACAGATAAGATTGTCCGTCGTTGATAACATGTTCACCTTTGTCAGCACCTAAATCGCTCTCGCAGTGAATGTTTACTTGTAGGCCACTTCCTAAGGCATTGTCGATTTCGACGTGGGTTTTTGGGAACAAACCTTTTAGAATTCTATGTGGGTCATTGTCAAAGATTGGAGTCGCAAAAGTGAAGGATGATTCAGCCAGGGCGAAGGAGAAGCACCAAAAAAATACCAGTTTGATGTTTGGAGATGTCATGTTCATGTGGGTGGTTTCGAGATTTGACGAAATTTGATGTCCCAGGTTAATTAGATCAACAAATCATAATTTATAGGGCCGGGGTCATAATGCATGGATCATTAGTACTAGTTACTGATGATTGTTTTATTTGTTACCTTAATTTGCGGCAACTAAGACGTTCTGTGTAGTGTGGAAATAGATTATTTTCCAAAAAAAAGGATTCTCATCTAAATCCGTTATCTTTTTTTCTCTCGGGGAAATAGACTTGTATGAGAATTTCAACGATATACGACGCACCAAAAAAGGCTTGTTACTTTTCTTCTTGGTTTTATTAATAACTACTATTCCTATACCCATGCCATATATAGAAAATCTCATGAATTTTTAGCTGTAATAATTGTTTGTAAAACATTGCATTACGTTGTTTAGCAACCACGTTGTTTCTCCTTTTGCCTATTGTTATTGCAGAAGAATTTAATGTTTCGGTTTCTATTTGATCTAATCCATCATAATTAATTCCAAAATTTTTGAACTTTTTTAATAAAATAATTAATAACTCTTAAAACAAACTTTTTAACATGAAAACAGTTATTGAGGGGTGGTTTGAGCTGGGTTGTGGGACAATTTTGTTTTGTTTCGCTGAGTGTTTGAAGATGGTTGTATTTAATTACCATTGTCTTGAACTGCCTTTGGCACTAATTATCGGAAAAAAAACACTTATTGAGGGATGCAAGTTATGAGAAACTTCAACTAAAAGTTTCCAATGTATTAAAATATATTATAATTAATTCAACAAATATTTTTAATAAAAAATATAATATCTTTATTTCTCTATAATAATTAGATAATTATGGCAGTTTGAAGCTATCTAATTTATTGACTAAAAGTAATGATATAATTAAGTTGTGAAATCTATTATTTATTTTGGGTAAAACTTAATTAGAAAATATTTGGGAAAGATCAAAATATTGATTACAATTTTGTAGGTCTAAAAAACATCCATATATTACATTAAAAACTTGCATTAGGACAATAATATATCACATTAGAAAATATTGATTACACACACACACACACATATATATATACACACACATAGAGACACACACACACATGCAGATATATGCATACATATACATATACATATACATATACACACACATATATATATTCTCTGATACTCATCGAATTGAATATGTATTGTTAAACCAATATTAGGATCGTGTATTTCATTTCTTGATAAAAAAGATTTTCACTTTAGAGCTACGAACATGAGCCCCTTTTTTTTAAAATAAAAAAAAATAAAATTAGTGCAAAAATCGTCACATCTTATTGATTATGTACGTACCCTTTCTTTTTTAAAAGACAGACACGCAAAATTAAGAGTATAAGAAACTTGCGTATTGTTGATTATAAACCCTTCTGATATCATCAACTTCAAAGTGGGGATGGGTGAGTTCAAACATTACAGTTCATGAGCCTAGCCGTAAGATAATGGTAGTACAATGAACATGAACATTTTATATCTCCGACAAATTTCTTATCTGGTGAGATTAGGTGGTGAGCGTTAGATTGTTAATGCAAAATTGTGACGTTGAAAAAGTTGTATAATTAAACAGATGATGCATGTGTCTCATCTGATGAAAAAGTCGTTAATGCAAATTTCATCCACGCGCATTACAGGTGCTCGAAAGCCCTAGGAACACCATGCAACATTTTTCGCGCATATTCTTAAAGTATGTACACTTACACAATTGTAAGTTCTAATTCACGCGCATTACAGATGCAGGCAGATTTACCTTTGCAAATATATATATATATGTTCATAGAGAAACCGATTTTATGAGACCGTGATACCCTGCTCTCCCCCGGGGAAAGTCAAAATTCAATTTTTGTGGATGAAGCTTACTTAGCTAAAGATGAAAAAGAGAAGAAATAAAGGAAACTTTTTAAATTACGTTCGAAAATTCTTTAAACCACACTTTAAGACAAATCACTTTACAAAGAATTGCAGACACGCAAGAGGATTGTTTCTCTTCTCTAATAATATTGAGTTGACTTGTTATAGTTTTTTTAAACAACTCACTATGTTTAACTTTATGATAAAACACGAGTTAATTAGTTAGCCCGGAACAATTAGCCAAGACTACAAGAACTCTAGTTACAGAACATCTTGAAATGAAAATCTTGTTAGTTGGAGATGGATGCGTGTCATGAACAAGGTATTGCAATGAGTAGGGTTCGAAAGTGGCTTTCTGTCTTTCTCAAAGCTTGACGCATGATAGAGTTTTCCAATACTTATCCTTTATGCGTACTGCAAAAACTACTATTTAGTTGTGGTGCTCAAAGCTCTGTTTGGATCATGAAAAATTTGATAAAAAGAAAAAAATTTGAGAAAGTAATTTTTTTTTCTTGAGTGTGGCTTAGAAAAAATCACAAAGAAAAAAAATACGGAGGAAAATCAAGTGAAAAAATTGTTAGAAACAGGTGATAAAATTTTCTTCATTAAATTGTGAGGAAAGTTTGGGGAAAAATTCTCAAAGAATTATCGACTTCTCTAGTATCACATTATTTAGATGATATCAATATGAAGCATTAAGCAAACCAGCTTGAGGTGGAAGATTATTACCTTTCATATAAACCCAAAAATAAAATCTTGACGGCCTCGACATCTAGTTGTAAAAGAGGTTGTTGGTCAATTAGCCTATGCTTGAACTTATGTAGACCTGTTAACTCGCTTTTTTTTTTTTTTTTTCCGCCTTGAGTCGAACTGAACTAGTGGATCAAGGTAGAAAGTTAGAAAAGACTCTATCCTCATTGCGTTAAAAGAAAAAGGAAATAGAAAGGAAGAGTACGGTCTCTCCCCTAAATGTTTGTCTAGACCTGACAAATGGGTCATTCGGTTTGGTTACAGGTCGGGTCAAGCTCGGGTTAGGTTATGTTCAGGTTAAGTGACATTTCGGATCATTTTGGTTTGGGTCGGGTATGGTTCGGTTCGGGTCAACCAAAATTTGGGTCAGATATGCTCGTTATGTCAAAATAAGCAACTTTGTAGAAAATTTCGGGTCGAGTATGGTTTAATTCGGATCAATTCGGTTTCGGGTCCATTTTCCAGTGAGCATATTTCGGATGTCGGGTCGGGTATGGGTCCGGATCATTCGGTTTAAATTTTAGATCTTGATTCAGTTTTACTAGGTCTGACAGTTTGTCTTCAAAACACAAGAACAATTCCCTCACTATTGTCAATGCCTCCAATAAGCAAACAAATTAAAAGATTCATAGGGTTAGGGAATTATTCTGACAGCGAAATTGAGTTAACATGTGCTTCACGAATTGTCACTTTTAAGTTTTAATGTAAGAAGGTACTCTTCCTTTTGCCTCATCACTTCCACTAATAGTTGCCTTCAATTACAGTTGTGGCAGCCTTGCGTCCAACTAGTCAGATCATGAAAATGTGGGTTGGCTATCACACTTCACTTTCTGGTGCAAAATTATGGGATAGCCACTACTCTTACCCATCACAGTTCTTGTCTCTTCAACAAACTAGTATATATGTGGTGCACTTGATCTCTCTACATGATTTTTCGTCACTCTTTGTGTGGTGCAAAGGGAGGCATGAATGGAAGTACGAGTGGAATATCAATATGAATCTGTACTTTTGGTATCGTTGTAATGCTTCGTCAGGTGATTTGACTTAAATTTACATTTGGAGAAAGAAACATTGAGTTGTCCTGAATTAGTTCTTTCTTTTTTCCAAATATATTCATCAAATCCAAACAAAGGATTGAAAACATTGTCTACACAGTGCCTGATCAGAATTACGTAGTTTCACTTATAAATTATTTATGTTACCATTTAGTCCTGCTAGTACATGATGTAGTTTATCTGATTAATGAACCCCCCCTTTTTTAACAAGACGAGCCAGGTTTCGAGGATCCATTGGCTCCTTTAGATCTCCCTTAACATAAGATCCAATTTAGGGTTAGAAAAAAAAAATTAAGAAATAAAAAGATTTGGTGCAACTTGCATAAGAATCTATATAGCCGTATTTTATAATGGGATCCTGCAAAGAGAAAGAGATCACAGTTTTACTTTAGACATGATTTCTGCTTTTCCTTTGAGATCAGCGTACAAGCCGCCGCGCTGTACATGTACTGATTCATTGATCACATATTAGTGGTCTTCATGTGTATTTTTTAAATATATCCTGAACCATTTTTTAAAGTAATTTTCTTTACTTTTTTACTAACTTTTTACCATGCTGACTTAGAATAATTTATTATATTTCAGTTTAAATTCATATCAAATAATTATTTTTACTCAATTTAAATTCATATCAAAGGATCCTTTAAAAAAGCATATCATTTAAATTTTTCCTGACCACATCAAATAATTATTTTTACTAGACTAGAGTATTATTACAACACAATAACCAATAATTTAACAAAAATACACATATGATGAGACTCTAACTCATCTATATATATGTAATTAAGTCGTGAACACAATAATTAATACTTATATATATACTCTACAAATATTAATTGATCTGTACTGATAAGCCTGCCAAATATTGTATCATATCCCTATGACCATGAAAAATCCTTGTGAAAAAGCACCCCATCGTTGCTAAAATAGAACCCATCTTTCTTGACCACCCAAAGGCACAATTTATAGGGACTGCAGCGTTGGCTATCCCTAGACACAAGGAAGGCATCAAACCTCTTCCTCTTTTGGTCCCACTTCACCGTGCAAAACACCCTGGACGAGCCGTCGCCAGCCCAAAAGCTAGCCGTTAGGGTCCAGCTGTAGTCGTCCCCCTCTTGTAGGGCCCGGCCCCCCATGTCGGCATCTGGGGTGGCGCACCATATCACGAGGGGCAACGATGAGTTGTCCGAGAAGCCGTTGACCACCCTCACGTCGTACTCAGTGGCGTAGAAGTAGTACTCTGGTTGCTTGATGGTGAGCAAGATCATGCAGAGGGCTGGAAGGCTTAGGAGCAAAGGGAAGATTGTGCATATTTTCGAATTCTTCATGTGTGATGCTTTATTCATGTGCACTGTCTCTGTCTCTAAATGAATGTTCTGATATTTTAGATTGAGATCGATATTTCCTAAAGGAGTTGTAGGGATAGAGAATGTGGTATGCAAGCATGAATAAGGCTTTGGTGAGAGATAGATTGATAGATATACGGTGATGATACTGCCTTCGTTTCTGAATGACTGTCGATAGACAGGAAGCAAAAGGAAGAAGAGAGTGTGGGAGAAGTATGTGTATATGAACTAATGCCTTGGGCTAGAGAGGGGGAGAGGGGGGGAACTAGCTAGAAGGGGTGGTGACAAAAGAGAAGACAACAATGATTGAAATGTATGAGTTCACAAATATTTGTGGGAAGGGATGTACAGGTATATATATATATGGGAACGTGACCAACCATGCACCCCAAAAAGTGCCAAATTGGGCTAAAAAAGAAGAGAAACGATTGAGAAATATTCAATTCGATCAAAATCATGGATGTGAATATATATACCTATATCATCTTGAATTTTTTGAAGCATAAGAGTATTTATCTATTGTGGTCAAATTTATACAAACGTGATCATTCAAGTTAGAAATTGTGATAATTTAATTGGGTCGAGCATCATATACTTAAAAACTCAACTAGAACTATTTTCTCCACAGTTTTGATCAAATTTTTTTTGACCTGAACTATCAACAACAACAACAACAACTCCCAGTGTGGGTCCCGCTTTCGCGGGGTCTGGGGAGATCCAGCTGTAGGCAACCTTACCCTACCGGTATTCCTACCAATAGAGAGGTTGACCTGAACTATCATGTACTTAAATCAACGGTACCCTCGATCGAACTGCTTCAACCCATACCCCAACCTAGCACATGAAAGAAGGTCACCCAAAAGTATATATACCGATAAGTTGAATTGACCTGAATTAAATCAACTCCAACCTAAAATTTCTTTCAAAAGTTGCTTTTTAATTAATGCATGACATGTTTATTGAACAAAGGCATCTGTTTATTCGAACCGAAAATCACCCAATTCTAACCAAAATAGTATTTGATCCAAAATAAGAACCAATATGAACTTACTCCAACCTATACGGGAACCGAACAACTCGTTTTCCAGGTCTAGAATGAAATATATTACCTTGGAATTTAGGTGTGTTAGACATAGCTTTCAAAACACAGAATACATTACCACTTGGGCTAGCTAGGCTTAACTTTAATCATGTTTAGTAGAGCCGCATTATCATAGATAGTGATTGGTGTCCGCCAATACCCAAGTTGTGACAACAAAAGATTTATAGATTGCCATCTATATATACTTTTTTTTTCGACCAACTTTCTCAATTGATAATTGATACAATATCAAATATCATAGGACCCCAGCAAGCTATGGCTAGCATGTATAAAAATTAATCGAAGTGGAAGATTAGCTTGCACCTCATTGGCTTTCTGAAAACGATGTTGATGGCTTCAATTCTTGTTTAACATTAAAGTATAGACAAAAGGGGAAGAAGATATATTAACCTATGTAAGCAACAAGTTACTTTACATATTGAGTATCGGTTTCAAGATGGCATGTCACTTTTATCTGTACTCAACTACAAATATTTGATTTTGTTAGTGTTAATTAGTGGTGTACCACAGACTTAAAACGATAGCAATGAAATTTTGTACGATACAAATAAGTTTAGAGTCATTACTGTAACTAACCAAAAAATCGCTCTAACCTAAATAGGAAAAAGAAAAAGATCGGAAGCCCTAAGGTCATTGCATCATAATTCTTGCAAGTGAAAACAAATTTAGGTTTTCATCATATTTTAATCTGCAATAAGTCTTGTTTGAGACCGTTTCACGATAACTTATACCATGAGACATCTCACAAATTCATTAATTGCCTCTTAAATTTAAAAAGAAAATGTGTAACCACATAGGTGGTCTCACGATAAATACTGTGAAACCATCTTGTTTAAGAACCAACTTAACCAAATGCTTAAACTTACATTTGAAGGTCCAGGAATGGGTTTGCCTTCTAACACACCCCCTCATGCAAATGCCCTTTGGGTTTGAAGCATGCATGCTGCAAATGCCCCCCTACTGTGCGCAATAAATCAATATGGGGGCTGCTGAAATTCGAACTTGAGACCTGTTACTCAGAAAAGCTCTGATACTATGTTCAAGAACCATCTTAACCAAAAGTTCAAGCTTCTGAAGGTTCAGGAATAAATTTATTCTCTAACACATCTCATACAAGAATGTGTATCCAATCTGAAAGATCTAAATATAATACCTATTTTTTCAGTTACATATTAGGTGTAAATGTTGATAAATTCAACCTAGATTTTTAGCAATAATTTTAAGAAATTTCATCGATTTTTGACGACATGTTCAGGGTGCAGTACTGTAGGCCCACAGGAGGTATTGATTTTTGAGTGATGGTTTGTGTTAACTTTGATTCCATTGGCAAAGACAGAGCATACGCAAAGTTAAGTGCTAAACTAATAATATTAAAAGCTTATTCCTTGAATTTGAAAAAGAAAAATTGACAACTTTTTAGTCGCTATATATATTTGTCGTTTAAACCTTTCAAAATGTGTGCTAAAACAAAAAGCTAGGGTCATTAGTGGGCTTAATCTTGTTGCATAAAATATTACTCAAGTGATACCATTTGCCTCTTTGGCCCTTTATACATAAATCAAAGGTTTAAAAGGTTGCTCCCCTTTTATTTTCATTTGAAATTAAATAGCCCCAATATGTACAGTCTCCCCAAGTCTTCTTGTATGTAGGACTTTGTTGGACTATACACAATTCTTTTTTTTTTTTTTAAGGTAAGTATAGGTAAATATTAGATAATCCTTCTCTTAAGTGTTCTTTTTAAGCGGATCCATAAACTCTACTATGTATCATATCAAGGTCCAGAACCATCTTATTTAAATCATACCTTAATTTATTATTTTTTTTAAATGTAGTGTCAAAGGATTAGTACCAGAGGGAGGGATTGGGAACTCAATATCTAACTATTAGCTTAAACTCGTGGCTTGACCAAACAAATTTTCTTCACATAATAGTGGAGTATTTCTAACTTAGAAGCCCGGAATTATCTGGAGATTTTTTTTATGCATTAACATATTGTACACTATATACGAGGAGCCCAGTGAGGGCACATATTTGAGTATCACATGTCTATAAAACATAACATGCTTCATCAACCATCAATTTGATTTTGGTTGAACCACATTAGAAGTCAACTAGTTTTCATATCTGACCATATTTAGCGGCCAAGCTATATATACGTTCAGTTTCAAAAGTATACCCTTTGGTTAATTATGGAGTTCTTTTCATAAGTAAGATGATTTAATTTGGAGACTGTCGACATATACATAGTGATACTTTAGCGAGAAATTAAAAGAAAAATAAAATGTAGGACGAGATGAAGGGGGAAAAAAAAAAAAGAAGAAGAAAGAAGGACAACATGATGAAAGGAAGAAAAGGAGTCGAAAACACTAGGGTAGTGTTTTTTTTTTTCACTTTCAAGAAAAAGGCTATGTTGTTGCTAGCTTAGATGGTTTGTATAATAGAAAAAGGCTAGGGGTTGCCACTTTATCACTTTGATCTCGTTAATTATGTGGTGGCTAAACCTAATCT
>NCQV01010635.1:0-10927 GCA_002740545.1 Lophocereus schottii | reverse complement strand
CCAGGATGCTCCAAGCCCAAGGAGACAAACCTACATGTAAGCATTGTGTTAAGTATGGGCATGAGGAAGCAAAATGCTTCGAATTAATTGGTTACCCGACTGGTTGGGTAGCTAGGGGCAGAGGGTGTGGGCGTGGGAGAGGACGCGGAGGACAAGGGGAGTAAACCGGCAGTGGACATAGGCAAGGACCACTGGCCGCACATGTAGCGCAGGGGAAGACAGAGGACCAGTATTGGTCTGACACAGTTAGGGAATTGACGGTGACCCCAGGACTCACGACTGAGCAAATTCAACGACTCCTAAGCTTGATCGACGTTCCTAAATCAGGTTGTGATAAACTCTCGGGTAAAAGTGAATGGATTTTGGATAGCGGAGTTTCATGGCATATGACTAGTGATTTGAACAAATTAAGTCATACCTATGACATTCATCCAATTCCAGTCGAGCTTCCAAACGGCGTGACTAGCATGGCTAATAAACGCGGAAAGGTTTAACTTAATACCAATATTTATCTTACGGATGTCTTTATATATGCCTGATTTAAATTGCAATTTAATTTCTATTGCGTAACTCATAAATGAATTATTTTGCATAATAGTTTTTTTTGATAAATGGTGTGTCATACAGGACCCTACTATAAGGAGCTGATTGGATTGGATGAGCAGAGGAGGGGGTTTATTTTTTTCAAGGAAGTCAAACCAAGAGATGTTAAGGTCAATAAAGTAGTCATCAAGGATATTTGGAACCAAAGGATGGGGCATCCATCAAAGGGAGTTATGTCTTTGTTTTCTAATAAGTTAGAAGGACGTGATAGCATGAATGAATTTTGTCATGTACGTTTCAGGGCAAAGCAAACATGCTTGTCGTTTTCAATTAGTGAAAATAAAGCTTTTGAATGTTTTGAGTTAATTCATTGTGATATTTGGGGAGCTTATAGGACTGAATCTATGACTAGGACACACTATTTTTGACTATTGTGGATGATGCAAGTAGAGGAACGTGGGTGTACTTGATGAACGAAAAAATTGAAACCTCTCAATTAGTCAAAAATTTCTGCATGATGGTGAAAACTCAATCTAAAGTGTTAGTTAAGGTGATTAGGAGCGATACTGGAAAGGAGTTTGTTTCAGGTCCAATGTTAAAGTTTTATGAAGAGTCTGGAATAATCCATCAAATTAGCTGTGTGGATGCTCCTCAGCAGAGTGGAAGAGTGGAAAGAAAACACCACCACATCCTTAATGTTGCTAGGGCACTGCGACTCCAGGCAAATCTTCCTTTAGAATTTCGGGAAGAGTGTGTGTTGACCGCAGCCTATCTCATAAATACGGTGCCTACCTTGACTCTTTATGGAAAGGCCCCTTATGAGATTTTGTTTAAGACTCAACCTACGTATGATCACATCAAAGTTTTTGGATGCCTATGCCATGTACATCGATTCTAAAGACAAAAAGATGAGTTTGGCTCACGAAGTAGAAGGTGTATGTTTTTAGGTGATCCGTTTAGAAAAAAAGGCTAGAAGGTATATGACCTAGAAACTAGGAAGTGTTCATTAGTAGGGATGTGATTTTTCAAGAGGAGGTATATCTATATTCTAGAAATTCAAATAAAAACCTTGAAGACTCAAATGAGAATAACTACCACCCTCCTATGCCCGGAACTTATGGTGGTTATGATGAAGTTGAGTTCGGTGCAGTGCAGCAAGCTGGACAGCAAGTTTGCCAACATCCTGCGCAGCCCAATTCCAACCGTGATGAGCTAGGCTAGGCTCAAGAGACCAAAGCAACGTCTCCCCGGTAGCAGCCAGAGGAAGATCCCACATTATCGAGCCCTAACACGGGACGCCCAACCACAATTGGGCTACCGGGCTGCTCCACTGTGAACCAAGACATGCAAGTTCCAAGCCTTTCTATCGACAGGGGGAGTGAGCCAGCGTAGTAGACTGAAAATCTGGGTCATACCAAGTGAGACAGGAAGGCTCTTAGCCATTTGGAAGACTACATTTGTTATATGGCCCAATCTAAGGACCCCTCTTCGACTAGCCCATTACAAAAGGTCACCTCCGGTAAGCCTTATCATATAGCAAATTATATTGATTATGCAAATTTTTCTAATGCACATAGAAATTATTTAGCTGCAATTACAAAGATTGTTGACCCCAGGTACTTTCATGAAGATGTAAAAAAGGAAAAATGGAGAGAAGCGATGGCCAAGGAGATTGAAGCCTTAGAATTAAACAAGACATGGACAGTTGAAGAATTGCCTCCACGAAAGAAGCTCATTAATTGTAAATGGGTATATAAGGTTAAATACAATGTCGATGGATCCATTGAGCGATATAAAGCACATCTTGTGATTAGAGGAGACGAGTAGATTGAAGGGTTTCATTATCACGAGACTTTCGCACCAGTAGCTAAGATGGTAAGCTTGAGGTGTTTCCTCTCAGTTGCAATTGCAAAAGGATGGGAGTTACACCAGATGGATGTCAACAATGCCTTTCTCTATAGAGATCTAGAAGAAGTGGTCCACATGACTATGCCCCCTGAATTTAGAGCTTCAAACTGCAACAAAGTATGCATTAAAAAGTCTCTTTATGGATTTAAACAAGTACCCAGACAAAGGTTTGCTAAAACTGTCCTCGGAATTGTTGGAGTACAGATTTAAGAGGTCTTATGCTGATTATTTACTATTTACCTATAAGAAAAGTGATGTGTTCATGGCATTTTCAGTGTATGTGGATGATTTGGCACTCACTGGTAATGAACCTCAAGCTTTTAGAGAGTTTAAAAACTACTTGAATGATTGTTTCCATATTAAAGATTTGGGGCCCTTAAAATATTTTTTGGGAATTGAAGTTGCAAGGAATCCACAAGGTCTCTTTTTGTGTCAGAGAAAGTATACTTTAGAAATTATTAATGAGTGTGTACTTCTTAGATCTAGACTAGCATAATTTCCCATGGAAACAAACCACAACTTACGTTAGCAAATGGTCCTCTTATGGATCATCCAACGAGATATCGCTTGTTGGATGCCTTATATATCTCACTATCACAAGGCTAGAATTGTGTTATGCCGTCCATGTCTTATCACAATTTATGCATGAACCGAAGGAAGAACATATGGAGGCAACTAGACGCATTTTGAGGTATTTGAAAGGAAGTCCAGGACAAGGGTTGTTGTTAAAAGGTGATTCAGATCTACAAGTGTACGCCTATTGTGATTCAGATTGGGGGGCATGCCTACTTACTGGGCGATCATTAACACGACACTTCATTACTACTGGAGGGTCACCCGTTTCTTGGAAGCCAAAGAAGCATAATACTGTGTCGCGTTCTTCAGCAGAAGCTGAATATCGAGCTATGGCTACTGTTACTAGTGAATTGATATGGATTAAATCCTTCCTGGCATCTCTCAGGGTCTTCTTGGACAAGCCTATGAAATTATTCTGCAATAATCAGGCCGCCCTTCATATTACAAAAAATCTTGTTTTTTATAAGCGAACTAAACATATTGAAATAGATTGTCACTTTGTTCAGGAATGTCTTCTTTCTAAAGATCTGGAGACAACCTACATGCCTTCGAAGTATCAAATTGCCGACATCTTCACCAATGCATTGGGCAAGCTTCAATTTCAGTTCCTTAGAAGCAAGTTGGGCATTGTCAACCTGCATGCTCCAAATTGAGGGGGAATATTAAACAAAGTTGTATAAAATTAGAAGATTTTTATCTTTAGGATTCTGTTAAGATAAGGCATTATACTTGTATTAGGAATAGGTTTGCAATTTCCTTTGTATGCACGCTAGGATTGTTCGGCAAGAGAGGTTCATGGCTTTTAGTATATAAGGCGTGTCTTTGGCATTGATAATACATAACAGAGAGAGAGAGAATTTTCTTGGCCTATTCATCTCTATGTTCTTGTGCTATTAAGTTTTCAACAAAGATTAGTTTTGGGTGTAGGGACTCTCTTGAGTTAGTCTATGTTGTGACTTCTTATTTTATCTTTTACGTCCAACACGTTATGTTTGAGCGCAAGTTAGGTTTCTTACGCTTTTGAAGGGTAAACATAGATGCATGAACATAGATGGAACCCTCCAGGATTGAGCATTTGAAGTGTGAATTGAAATTAGAGAAAATGAACATAAGAATCAGTGGTAAATTTGTGCCATTAACTATTGTTAAAGTACAACAATTGAAAAGTTTTATCAATGCAGTGAACTATGAATTTCACATCCCGATTCTTTGATGGAAGAACTATAGGAGTGGTGTGAGTAAATCCCCAACTTTGGGTAACCTAGGGAGAGAGCCAGGGACAAAATTTCATGCATGTTAGTTGGAGGGGAAGGAGCAGGGGATAATTTAAATAAAAAAGAGGGAGGAAGAAAAACTTATGGCATGAATAAGAGTAATTGATTCACTAGAGAGAGTATGAGGTGGTGCATGGAATTTGCTCCGCATAACTATTATCAAGATTTTCAATGAACAGTAACACATAGTAATGGTTTATTAACCTCTACTATATACAAAGATAAAGATAAGGATATTTTATAAATATATTAAAGTAAAATGGATTCATTTCTTCAATTCTCGCAGGTCATTCTCATTTAATTTTTCTTTTTTATTTTTTTATCTCCATTATTAAAAGAGTCTTAAAATCTTTGATTCTTCAATATTATTATTTCTTCCTTGGTATTCTTTTAAAAAGTTACACAAGAAAACATTTTGATCTCCAATTTTATCAAAAATTTGGCAACACATAATTATACCATTGTTATTAACAAATATTATGATAATATTTGAAGATTCTGATTTCTAAAGCTATTTATAGTCCTAATTTCAAATCACATGACATTAATATTTACACTAATAATTGGAGCTATTAATAAAAATTAATTATTATGAAGGTTACAAAGTTGATAATATATTTATGGTTGATGTTTAATCAAAATATTAATGTGTTTACAATAATCAAAATCATCAAATTTCTTAATTAAAGAATAAAAAACTCAAAATCTATGCGTATATATTTTAAAAAAAACCTCCCAAGCTAACAAATGTCATGTGTCAAAATTTTAAAGGTTTAGACTTTTCCTAATCTAATTATGGATCTAACTCCAAGTCACATAAATTATTGTTTTTAAACAAAATAATAAATAATAAAAGATCTTCACTATTGTAAAAATAAAATATTAGAGATATTAGATAAACTATAATGCTAGTTACGAATCCTATTTACGATAAATACACAATTATTAAGAACTAATAAAAGATTTATGATTTATATTATTTTTATTTTTATTATCATCGCCATCATCATCATCATTGTTATCATCATTATTCATATATTTATTATGGTTTATAAAAAAAATTATATTTATTATTAATACTACTGCTACTGCCACTACTACTACTACTACACACATGCGGTGTTACGATACATAATCATATCATCATATATCATATATTATATATATTATATAAAATTGAATAGGTTGTTCTGAGAGTGACATTTGTCATGTTTTCATTGGTTACTTTGTTAATTGTTTTTTAATTTTACTAATATAATTACTAATCATGAACTAATTAAATTTGGGAGTCACATATCTATTTTTATAGTTAATCATCCAAATTGAGTTTACTGAATGAGATGTTAATATTAATATTTTTATTTAACGTCAAAATTTGCAATAAGATTTTGTAACATTTTATTACCATTTTAATTAGGGAAAACCAGCACTTTTTTTAAAACACATTATTCTCTTTGCAAATGCTTATTATCTTTATTACTAAATGAAATGCAACTTAAATGCTTTAAAATTCAATATAATAAGGTATAATTTTAAAAAATTTATTTAGAAAGTCAAAACATGGCATATACACATGTCATATATTAATCAATTTAATACATCATTCCTTGTATATTGTTAGAACCTGTAGTTTGATAATAAGATATAACATAAAATTATCATACATTTTTGCAGGACTTGAAAAGTTTTGTATATCACAATAGTTGATTTCCCACTGCTTATTTTTAAAGTTAACTATTATATGATTTGTCATACATTACATGAAATATTAGATAATTTATTATTTCATATACTACAGACATAAGATTGAAAATTATTTCATACATTGCTGTTAGGAAAATAATAAACATATCAGTTTAAAATAAAAGTAGTTACAATATAAAAATCACATATATCATATAAGCCTTTAACATTGGTTTAAATCAATTTTGATAAACTTTGTGAAGTGAACAAATTCAATAAGGAGATCTACAATTTTAGACTTTAGAAGTATTACTCTCCCCTTGTTTTTCTTCTCTCTCTTTACCCTTCCCCTGCATTTTTTATTTGTGTTCTCTCTCTACACTCCCCCTTTCTCTCCTCACAAAATCGTAACCAGTCTTTCACCATTCCCTCTCTTCTCACTTACATCATATACAATCTCTCTTTCTATCCCGCCAAAAGGTTCATTTTAACTGCAATTTTCAAATTCTTCAACGTCTCTCTCTCCCCCTCTCTTTTCCCCCTTTTTTCTCTCTCTAGTGTTCCTCTCCCCCATTTGCCTATTCCCCCTCTCTAATGGGTCGTGGTCCTAATCTATCTCCTTCTTTGCAGGTTCTCTGATTTGTTTGTGAATTGTTCACTGTTGAATGGATTCTGCCCCTGAATTCTTAAGATATTGTTAATATCTTTAGAGATATTGTTAATATTTTTTTAGAGATATTCTTTGTATTCTTATCATTATCTTGAGTGACTTGTTGAAGAAGTTTAGGGTTAGGGGCTGCTGTACCATGCTTTGTATATATTGCAATGAAAAGGAAGCCATGGTAGAGAGAGAAAGTTGATCGCCATAATATTCAGACTCTCTTAATACTCTTCTTCCCTTTTCTAGTTCTATTTTTTATGGTATAAGAGTCAAGCTTTTCCTTGAGTATTAGAGCTAATTTCGAACAGCAATGACTGCTGGAAAGAGGTCTGTCATTGAAAGCCACTCCCTATACTATCTTCATCTTTCTGAAGGCCCCGGTGTCTTGATAGCGGCCGTAATATTTGACAAGAATAACTATGACATTTGGGAGAAGGTAGTCACAACAACTTTGGAGGCGAAAAACAAGCTTGGGTTCATATATGAAACCTTAAAGAAGCCTATAGTGCCCCAAGGTGAAGGACAAGGAGGGCAACAAACGTGGGAGATAGCAAACTCGATGATCTCATCTTGGATTCTCAATGTCGTCCTGGATTCTCTATGTCATTGATCCGAAGCTTTGGACGAGTATGAGCTACCCTGAAAGTGCTAAAGCCATGTGGGCTAATTTACGTTATGTTGTACCGAAGGCCCCAAAGATTCATCAGTTGAAGGCCAGTATAGCAAGATGCTAGCAAAGAGGCCTTGACGTTGTTAAGCTTTATTCTAAACTCACTAATTTATGGAGCGAGCTTAGACACTATATGAAGATTCCCTACTGTACGTGTACTGGATGTAAGTGCGGTGCGGCAAGCAAGTTTGTTGAGATGAAGGAGGAAGAAAAGTCACGCCAGTTTCTAATGGGATTAAACGACGATGCATATTCGAGTATTAGAAGTCAAATTTTGGCTATGGAACCACTTCTATGTAATTTTTAAAATGGTACTTCAAGAAGAGAATTACAAGACCGTCATAGTTGGAAGGGATAACCAAGGCAAGGTTGTTGCTGCTTTTCTTATGAATCACGGTGATAAAAGTCACCAGTCAATAAAGGAGAAAGGGTCTTGCAAGCACTGTGGAAAGCGGGGCCATGAGGAGAGCACCTGCTTTGAGTTTATTGAATATTCACCTAACCGGGGCACATGCTGCAGGGGAGACCGCAGAGTGCTTTACGGAGAAGATGAGGTGTAGGTAGCAGTAGCTGTTGTAGTAGAGTACAGGCACCGTATGTTGCGGCAACTAATGAAATGCCCAAGTAAGTGATAGGAGCATGTTAGGATGATGTGAATCAACCCACGTTTCCCGTCTTTACTAGTGAGCAGGCACAACGACTTCTTAGTCTCATCTAGTAATCCAAGCTTGAGTATGAAAAACTTTCGGGTAATAAGGTTTGGATACTTAACACCGACATTTCTAACCATATAATGGGTAACGTGAGTAGTCTTGAAAACTTGGAGAGAATAACTTCTATTCCAGTGGGTTTACCACATGGAGTGGAGAGGATGACAAGTTTGCAAAGAATGGTCAACTTGAGTCCCCAAATTAAATTGACAAAAGTTTTATATGTTCCTAATTTTGCTTGCAATTTGATCTCAATTTGGAAATTAAATTGAGATTTGAGATGCACTATAACTTATGTGATTTGTGTGATCCGTGACCGCACCTCGAGGAACCTGATTGGAGTGGATGAAGAAAAAAGGGGTCTTCTGCTTCAAGGATATTGCAATTCCAAGTGTGCAGGCAAATGCAATGGACTCCAGTAATCTTTGGCATGAGCAACTTGGATATCCATAAAAAATGTTCTCTTTGTTCCCTAATAGTTTAGGTCTTTTTGATAATAAAGAGGATCATCCTTGTGATATTTGTTACTGTGCAAAGCAATCCCATAGTTGTTTTTCTGTTAGTGAAAACAAAGTCAAAGACTTAATTGAAATTACACATTGTGATATTTAGGGTGCATATAGAGTTCCATCTTTCTATGGTGCCACTATTTTCTTGCTATGGTTGATGATGCAAGTAGAGTTGTGGGGTTTTTTTTTTAATGAAAGAAAAAGAAGATGTTCCAACCTTATTACAAAATTTTATAGCTATGGTGAAAAATCAAATTGGAAAGAATGTCAAAATCATGCGAAGTGATAATGGATTCGAATTTAAAACCAACCTTTTGTTTAAATTTTACTTTGAAAATGGAATTCTTCACCAAACTAATTGTGTTGACCCCCCTAATAGAACAGAAGAGTGGAGGAACGCATTGTCACATTTTGAATGTTACTAGGGCACTCCGCTTTCAAGCTCACCTACCCAAAGATTTTTGGGGCGATTGTGTTTTGACTGCTACACACTTGATTAATAGAGCTCCAAGTAAGCTTCTTAACGGACAAACTCCTTATGAGGGCTTATATTATGTCCCACCTAACTATAATCAAATAAACGTATTTGGTGTCTTTGCTTTGCTCATCTAAGGTCTAAGCCAAAGGATAAGTTTGCATCTCGTAGCAAGAAATGTGCGTTGGTTGGCTATCCCTACGGCAAGAAGGGTTAGAAAGTCTATGATTTAGAAACAAATGAAATTGTTATTAGTAGGGATGTTCTCTACCACAAAACATTTTTTCCCTACCAACAATCTTGTGAACTAGCAGTACAAAGGGTTGCCAATCATCCTTTGGCTAATGAAGGCCTAATAACAAGAGATGGGGTGGATTTTTTTTTTGATGAATAGGATGACTCACAGCAGCAACCCATCGAACTGATGGACAAGAGACAGATGATCCACAATGGATGAGGGATAACATGGATATTTCAAGTCTAGGTACAGGACCCGAGACTGAGGTTCGAAGCGGCAATGGGGGCAGCCTGCGAGAAGACACTACGCGAACCCGGCTTGAAGATAGGGGAAGAATATTGACATAACACCACCAGTTAATGACACAGGCATCAGACATGTGGGCTAATCCAGTATGCCCAGTGGAGATCGACGCCCACCTAGACATCTTGTGGATTATTTGTGCTACAATGTTGACCCGTCCTTCATGAACTCATCCCAAACTGGTTCCTTAGGTACTCCGTATCCCTTCGCTAATTTTGTTGCGTGCAATAAATTTTCTGAAGCTCATCGTGCCTCCTTGGTTGGCATCACAAAAATTATTAAGATCAAGTATTATCAAAAATCTGCTAATGATCCAAACTAGCGTAAGGCAATGACTGAAGAGATTCAAGCCATGGAGGACAATAAGACATAGACCATTGTGGATTTGCCACTTGGAAAGAAGGCCCTAAATTATAAGTGAGTTTATAAGGTCAAATATAAGTTTGATGGGTCCGTTGTAAGGTATAAGGCTTGACTTGTTGTTAGAGGTAACCATCAATTAGAAGGGTTAGATTTTCATAAGACTTTTGCACCAGATGCAAAAATGACAAGTGTGTGGACTTCTTATCAGTTGTTGTGGCAAACAGTTGGGAGCTTCATCAGATGGATGTTAATAATACCTTCCTTCATGGGTGATCTGGAAGAGGAAGTGTACATGCGCTTGCCACTTGGATTCACCGCTAGCTCATCCAACATAGTCACCGTTAGCTCATCCAACACAGTCTGCAAGTTGCAAAAATCATAATATGGATTATGCCAAGCTTCTCATCAGTGGTTCGCTAACTGTCCTCCAAGATAAGTGAGTATGGCTTTACTTGTTCCTTTACATATTACTCTTCATTCATCTATAGGAAAGGTGACTTTTCATGGGCTTGGTGGTCTATGTGGATGATATCATCCTTGCGAGCAAAATTCTCAGTTATCTATGGAATTTAGGTCTTATCTTACTGCATGTTTCTGAATCAAAGATCTTGGACCTCTAAAATACTTTTTTAGGGATTAAGGTGGTAGGAGAACCACATGGTCTGTTTCTCTCACAACATAAATTGGCTCTTGAGATTGTGGATGAATGTGGTCGCTTGGGAAGTCGATCAGTTGATTTTCCTATGGAAGATAATCACAAGCTAGCTTTGGCCAAGAGGGAGCTACTAGATGATCCTTGTCGTCATGGATGTTTGGGTGGACATCTTATATATCTGACAATTACCATACCAGATTTGAGCTATGCAGTTAATACATTGTCCCACTTTGTGCAGGCTCCTAAACAGAAACACATGGATGCTGCTCGGCAGGTGATTTGTTGTATTAAGGCAACGTTTGGTCAAGGTATTTTGTTATGTTCAGATAGTTTTTCCAAGTCTTTGTGTATTATGACGC
>NCQV01010612.1:2893-15101 GCA_002740545.1 Lophocereus schottii | reverse complement strand
TTGTTTTAGTGTATTTTGATGATATTTTGGTGTATAGCTTTGATGAAACTTCTCATGTTGTGCATCTCTCTCAAGTCTTTTGAGTCTTGAGGCGTCAAAAATTATACAGTAAGCTTAAGAAATGTGACTCATTCTCATCATAAGTTGCTTTTCTTAGCTATGTTGTCTTGAGAGGGGGCATACAAGTGGATAATTCCAAAGTTGAAGCCATCAAGAGCTGGCTCGTACCTACCTTTATCACGAAAGTGAGGAGCTTCCATGGCTTGACATCTTTCTATTGCCGGTTCATCAAAGACTTTAGCTCTATCATGACTCGCTTGACCAAGTGCACGAAAAGGGATGGTTTAAAAAGACAAGACCCACCCAAAGAGCCGTTGAAACAATTAAAAGCAAGCTATGCTTGACTCCTACCTTGGCTCTCCCCAACTTTGAGCTCCTTTTTGAAGTTGAATATGATGTTAGTGGCATCAACATTGGGGCGATCCTCATCCAAGCCATACGACCCTTGGCCTTGGCTCCAAGGAGTTTTATGCTATCATCCGGGCTCTTACCTATCGGAGTCACTATCTCAAGCTTAAGCCCTATGTGATACATTTGGATTATAAGGCCTTCTCCTTCATCAATGGACAAGCCAAGCAAAATTCAAGGCATCCTAGGAGGGTGAAATCTCTCTAATCATTTTCCTTTACTTGCAAGCATAAAAAGGGCAAGGAAAATATGGTGATCGATGCACTCTCAAGAAGATACACTCTTTTCTCTACTCTAGACACTAAAATCTTGGGGTTTTACACCATCTACGACCTCTACAAAGAAGATGAAAATTTCCAAGAAATTGTTGTAAATCCATAGGGTCATGACTGTTATATCTTGTAAGATGACTCTGCATAACAAGCTATGTGTTCTAAGGGCTTTATAAGGCAATTACTTGTGGGAGAGGCCTATGGTGGTGTATTAGGAGGTCATTTCGGCATCAACAAAATAATTGAGATCTTAAAGTAGCACTTTTATTGGCCACGGATGGCAACTGATGTCTGTAAGGTTATCTCCAAGTGTGCCATATGCCATAGAGCTAAGACCACCTTCTATCAAGGGTTGTATACCCCTCTTCCAACACTAAATAGCCATTAGGAAAATGTAAGCATGGATTTTATTTTGGGTTTACCAAGAACTTAAAGAGGGCATGATTCATTCATGGTTGTCATTGACCGATTCTCCAAGATGGCGTACTTCATCCCATGTCACAAGAGTGATGATGCTTCTCACATTGCTCCTTTATACTTTAAGCAGGTCATCAAGTTACATGGTGTGCCAAGAAGTATTGTATTTGATAGGGACACCAAATTCCTTCCCCATTTTTAGAGATGTTTATCGAGATTTTTGGGAACCAAACTCTTGTTTGGCACTACTTGTTACCCTCAAATTGATGGGAAAATGGAGGTTACCAACTGGACTCTATCTATATTCCTTAGTGATTAGTTAGCAAGAACCTCAAGGAATGGCATTTAAAGCTTCCTCATGCCAAAGTTTCTTATAATCGAGCTCCTACTTATGCTACATCCCACTCTTCCTTGAAAGCGTGTTATGGAGTCAATCCACTTACTTGAATAAACCTTATTCCTCTCCCCATTGAGCATAGGGTTGTCTTTGAGGCCCAAGATAGAGTTAAGGAAATTCGAGCTCCATAAGAAAATTCAAGCTCCAATAGAGAAGGTCAACGCCTCTTACATGGCTAAAGCAAACAAGCATCCAAAGGCCATGGTTTTTAACTGGGAGATTTGGTTTAGTTGCACCTAAGGAAGGAGAGGTTACCTTCTAGGAGGAAAAACAAACTCATGGCTCGAGGGGAAGGTCCTTATAACGTACATGAAAGGATTAGAGATAATGCCTACAGGTTGGAGTTATCAGGAGACATGAAGGTGAGCGCCACTTTTAATGTGCATGACCTAGTTCCTTACATGGAGGATGAATTTTAGAATTTGAGGTTAAATCCTTCTCAAGAGGGGGAGACTCATGCATACCAAGCCCTAAACTAACTCTTGGGTGGATGCACATCCATACCAAAGTCCAAGCTGACCTTCCTTGGTCAAGATAATCACCGTTCTAGCACTTCAGCAGGTTTCAACTTGACTTCTCACCACCCAAACAATGTGTAATTGGGGTGATCTATGCTACATTGGGAAGGTTAAAGAGTTGAATTCAGTATAATGCAATAAAATCCCAACATTTTGACTCGTTAAAGTGACAAAAATCCCAACTCATAAAGTGCATGTTTTTATCGAAAAACTCGTTGAATTTGGGTCAAGTTAAGATCCTACCTCATAAAGCCCAAATAAAGCAAGCTCAAGTTTGCTGATTTCGTAAGATGTCTGTCTAAGCTTCATTAGCTAAAATTTGCCATTGGTTATCAAATTTTGGGACAAATCACCCAAATATGTGGAGTGTGTGTAAAATTTTGTTTTTGAAGAAATCCGAAATTTGGCCTTAATTAAGGAGGATATAGATGTAATCTTTGAGCTTACTTAGCATGAGTTGATTCTAAACATATCAAGGAAGATTTTTCAGGTGACGGGCTTTATTGGAGTCATAGAACCTTCTAGAAAGTGGGCAAAGAATCCTGGAAAAATATAGCTCACATTATTTGTAATTATCGTAGTAATTTAATTTATTTTCCTAAAATAATTTAGAAGCCCTTTATTGGTACACTTGCTCCACCATTGTAACAGCTAATCCACCCATTTTGGGTATTTGTACACCCAATTGCTTCAATTGTGAATTGAAAGGCAAATGGCCATTTTGTCTCTCTTAACCTCTACATTTTTATCTCTTTAATAAGGAGTGATAATTTGAGTCTTTCCTTTAGAATTCTTCCTTAAAGGCTAAGAGCCTTTGGGAGAGAATTTTGGTGGGAAGTGATTAATCTAGCATTAAGGTCTTACCTTGGGTACAACTCTCACAATCTTATTGATTGATTGAGATTAAATCCAAGAGAGCATCCTTTGACGCGATTATTTTTCTTTGTTATAATGATCTTAGGAGTTTGAGGATCCATCCTCATCAGCCATGAATTTAAGTTAAGAGTTGGATACTGGCTTTAAATTTTTAGCCTTTGTAAGTGGGGACTCACCCATCATCCTAGATAGGGAGCGCCCTTACATTTTCATAGACAATTACCACTTCCATTATGGTAGTTTCCCGATAAGGAGATAATCGTAATTTTTAATACGAAACTAGAGAGCATTCTAGGTAGCATTAGCAAAATCATCCTAGTATCAAATTTCACCTTTTAGCTCTTCATCCAATACCCAAAATATACAAGAAAGTGATCAAATTTCTTATAAGACAATAAACATCTAGGATCCAATAAAACAATTTAATAATTCCAAAATACTCAAAGATATTAATACCATATCAACAACTTAACTATTATTTGCATAAAACCAAAATCAAACAACAAAAGATAATCAAAATTAAAAAATATAAATCCAAAAATGAGAAAAGAGAAGAGAAAGGAAGAGAAGAGAAATGCTTAATCAAGATCGTGCCTGAATCGTCATTGCCAACACGGGATGGAATCCTTGCAAATGTTCAATTCAATTCACTCTCTAATCTAATCTAAAATCCTAGTCTGGGTAGAATGGAATGGAATATAGAGATAGAATGAGGCTGAAAGCAGCCTTTTTTATCATGAAAATGATGCAGCCAAGTACAAAAACTGCTTGAAAGTCGAACAGTAGCGAGAAATGATGACGAACCGAGGGGAAGAGGCCCACCACAGACCATAGGCACCACCATGAATAGACCGTAGTGGCCACTGGTCACACTGGTTCTGCTCTTTTGTTTAGCTGCTTCTCTTAGAACCTTCTAGGTCGTGGTATTGACCACGGTTGGTCTGTGTTGGGTGTTTTTAGGTTTCTTTTCCTATCTTCTTTGACCCTTAAGGCCTCAAAATCTTCATTCTACTCACATAACTTGGCTCACAAAGTCAAAATCTGGAAAAACTCTCAAAATAAGCAAAACCAAGCATAACAACAGAAATAGGAGCCTAAATCATACAATTAAGTATATTAATCCCCTAAAATGACTCTCAAATACTTATAAAATCCTACACAAATATGACATTCACTAAGAATTAATCATGATAGAAATCAACTAACAAACTCAAAATAGCCTAAGTACCGTAATCAAAGATAAAATCACTTAGGATTTATGAACTGGTAGGTAAGGTAGAACCTAGCAGCCTAGAATGGGGCCCAATAACAATTGCTAGGCTGCCAAAACTTGTCATCTGCTTTTAATGATACTACATTCATGTAGTTACCCTATTTTATTACTTTAAGAGATTTGTTTATTAGAATTCTATCAGGACGCCTTGTGCCACCCTAGTGTTTACTATCGCACTTATACATGCTCAAAGCCATATGTTCAAGTCCCCATGCTAGCAAATCATAAAAACCCTCGATTTTTTTTGCATTGCTTATTTTTTTTTTCAAATAGTTTTTTAAAACGTTTGTACTAATTTTGAGGAATGAGAAATATTTTTGTGTATAGACTAGTTGTCAGAATTTGAGCCTAATGTTGTTTCAACCTTAGTGGGTTAGGTGATTGCATTCATTAGGTGAAAATGCATATGATGTAGGTACTAAGGACATACTTAGTTTAGGTACAAACTATAGGTGGGTGTGAACGTCAACTCTATAGAGGATAAAATAGTGTTAGGTTCTGGTAGAGCTTGCTCTTGTGTGCGGGATGGAGATAGGTCTAACTTAGCTGACATGCTAGGCTCTGCAAGTGAGGTATAAGAAAGAGGTTGAATGAGAGCCAGGTTAGGGTGGTGTTAGGATTGAGATGTTAAAGATGAGTGT
The DNA here is from genome assembly GCA_002740545.1 of Lophocereus schottii. Classification (NCBI taxonomy): domain Eukaryota; kingdom Viridiplantae; phylum Streptophyta; class Magnoliopsida; order Caryophyllales; family Cactaceae; genus Lophocereus; species Lophocereus schottii. Next base: position 10,239 of record NCQV01010612.1, on the reverse strand, counting down.
GATGTACTTGGCTGCGACTTCACATAGGATGCAAAGACTGAGTCTAGATTGACGAAATGAGGTAATGAAGGAAATTAGTCTAGCTTAGGGTAGGTGATGGTCGATGAAGATGATTGATTCAGGTCTGGGGAAGCCTTTTCCTTATAGTGATCACTTCTTAGTTAGGGATGCTTATTTTTACAGGTGATTTGTGATGCTCTCATTCATAAGTGTACTGATCATGCGAATGTATATCTAGCTTGTTTATAGATGTTCGAGTTCTGAGTCAAATACCGTGTTCATAATCTACAAGTAGATAAATTAACCCACCCTTTAACCTTCTAAAGCCTTAACACCAAGGATTAGATTAAAGAGAAGACTCAAATCACCACCCTCCTAAGAGAGGCGAAGAATTTGAGATTTTGAGCAAACCTAAGCTTCAAACTCTCATGTCATTCATCAAATCTGATTTCTCATCGAGGTAATTGGGTCCATAAATACCGAATGAGAGGGAAAATTAGCTGTATATTAGTGGTGTAAGTGGACCAATAGGAGGCTCCCATAATCAGAACCATGCATTTTCCAGTCGTAGACCGATCCTCACTTGATATTTGCCCCCTAACTTTCTCAATACTTGGAGTTTGAATGCGATTGAAGACTTGTTAGAAAATTGACATTCGGGGCTTTACATTCATGTACAATTTATAGAAATTGGAGCCATTTTCATGGTCAAATTTGAGCTAAAAATGAAGAAAATTATTCTGTCCATGAACTGAAAATGAGCTAATGAGTTGATTTTGTGAGGATTAAGTGGTTAACTCCTTATTTAGGGCTACTATTAGCCCAACCACCTTTTCTAACCCTAATTGGATGTTCTTAAGGGCCCCAACCCTAGTTCTTAACCTGGAGTCAACGTTGGGCCAACTTGGTTCATGACCCTTATTAGTGAGAGTAGGCCTAAGCTCAAGAGTTACTCCACATCAGCTATTGTCCATATTCATAACCATTATTTATAGGAGTAGGATGAAATAGGAAATAATGAGTTCCTTTTATAAATTTGGAGGTGCCCTTTTCATTAGTAAAGAGGGTTTCTTTTCCTATGAGGGTTTTTTTTTCGTTTAATTTTTATTGGATTACAATTATGTTTCCTTTTCTTAGCTTCGCGTGCTTATATTTATCCTTTCCTGTCATTTTTGGTTTTGTTCCCTAATATTGGAAAGCTGACCCCTTTAGAGTTTACTCTCTCTGAGGGTGTTGGATAATTGTTAAAACATATTGATATCACTATTTTTAGAATATGTCAATTAACTTTGACCAAAAACAGTAAGAAGAAGATCTTAATGCTATGTGCTATGTCCTATGCCGTACTGAAGAGAAATGTTGTGTAGTTTGTTATCATTAGGCTCATGATTGTGAATAGCAAGAAACTGAAGTAAGAAAAGATTTGCAAGAACATATCAGGAAAAAAAGATCAGAAAACCAAGTCTTGTATTCGATCATCTGAAAATCTAAGAAAAAGAAGCCTTCATACTCCTTCTCACACAATCAGCATTTGAAATAGGATTAAGAGAACACCTCTAGTTAGATGACCATATAACAACCACCACACTTTATGTTCATAATCACCAGGACCAAGAAATCCATATTTTTTCTACCTTAGTTAATCAAAGCAACATCATTTTCATTATCAAAATTTCAAACCTCTAGGGAAAATGTAAAATAACCAACAAAATAGCAATAAATAAAAGAACTCCTTGTCCAATGTAGAATCTTAATCAAGATAAATCAACAGATGTTGTATATGAAGAAAAAAAAAAATTAACATTTGAGCACCATTAGAATAGATCTCGTTAGAATAAATCATAATATGTCTTTATTTTTCAAAGTCCAATCAAGCCTCAATTCCATGCCAAATGCTGCTAGGTATTACAACCTCGGTAATAAAGTAACTAAATAAAACATCTACTCTCAACATTTAGACCTCATATGCTCTCTGATTTTTTTTAGACTATCTGAGCAAATGTGGATGCCATTTTAGATTGGAATGCAAGAACTTCAGCAAACTATCCATGCCTCAATGCCTAGATGCATAATAGTGGGAGGATTCTATTGTGCAAAGTTGATTAGAAGGATAATTAAGGGAACACAAGAGGCACAAACTCAGCCATCAAGACTAAAGTGTGGATAAAGACAAGGGAAAAAAAGACAAAAGCAACCATCAGGATACGAGTGTCGAACTTTCAACAGATCATTATGGTCATGTCAACAATTTTTGCAACATTTTTTCTTATTTTTAATAATTTTCTTTAATATTAGTCATTAAGTTTCAAGAGAAGCAAAATAATATACAATATCAAAGTACAGCACNNNGGAGGCACCAAAAGGAAAAAAAAAGGAGAAAATAAAAAAAATACACTTTAAGTTTTTGCTAAATAGGGTTAGGGAAGATTTCTAATGCGTTTACCCCCATTCCTTTTTATTATCCTTCTAGCAAATCACTGATTACATTTTGATCAAGGAAATGCTATTTCGATGGAGGATGCATATGGGAAAGCAAGGATGAGGATAAGGATCTCATCCTGAAGTCTTCCTCAAATCACGTGTTACAATCTGGGTGTGAGACGGATCCTCAACTCAGAGGGAATTCAGCACTTCAAAAAGCATCAGAACGCTGAGCAAGACATATATAAACTTGGTCCTGGTGCTACAACAGCAAGGAAAGGAAGAAAGTGGACTAAGGCCAGCTAGAAGGCTGCTAGACAACAAGCAGCTAGGAATGATGCCCCTGTCAAAGTAGAAATTTTAGAGGTTGAGAAAAAGGGTATGTTAATAGAGGAATTGGCTTATAACTTGGCTATCATTGAAGGTGAAATTCTTGGAGCAACACAGCTTTTGCATTGCTAGGTCAACACTATAACATAGAATATCACAAATGATAACCAAATATAAGAGACCACAAATGATAATCAGAGCACGACAAAGCAGACCAAATTATAAATTTTTCTCAACTAGCAGACGAAAAATGACTAAAACCCTGAATTAGTTCATCATTGTAAGAGAACCACAACCAGCTATTGCTCAACATTGCTAAGATGGCAATGGAGACGGAACCACATGAAATTTCCAACTTTTAATAATTTACAAGCCCAACAAATTCAAACCACTGAGCAACAATTGAGAAAATTCAAACCACAAGACATTTCAATGCAATTCATCATTATAGAATGAAATTTTCAACCATAATTCAAGGGAATTTTGAAGACAAAATACCTTAAAGGAATTGCAAATTCAATCCTAATTGTCGTCTTTGTTGCATTTAAACTCGATTTCTGGCACCAACCCCTCGTTCTAGCCAACAGTGCCGAAAGGGACGACAAGAACATAACTAAGTGAGAGTTAGAATCTTAGAGTCGAATGAAAGAGAAAAGAAGTCAAATTCCTAGAGGGAATCCGAAAAGGCAGCAATAAAGAGGAGCATTACCTGCATAAATTGAGAATCAAACAATGGTGATTGTTATGATCTTCATTGAGTATGATAGGCTGAGGGATCAGGGAAGCGAAGAAGAGCTGAAGATGGAAGCAAGAAGTGAAGATGGAAGCAAGAACCGAAGATGGAAGCAAGAAATCGGATGTAAAGAAGGAAGCCAGAAGACAAACGTGATATTCAAATCTAAATGTGGTGTTCTTTTTTTAAAAAAACAATTAACTCTTTTTAAAGGGGATGCATTCACTGGGTAGTCAATAGGTTTTAATTTTACTTTTTAAAGTATTGTTAGTATAGTGTTTGGTTTTTAATAGTTATTCAATTTTTCCCGTGATAATATGCTTGCATAACACCAATAAATTTTTTTTTAAAAGCTGAGTATGTTGTTAATGTGATCACAATACCAATAGAAAACTTGGTTGTTAGTAATATGGTATTAATACCAACAGATAATTTTGTATTTGTTGAAAATATTATGACCCCTCCTTCTCCCACAACTCAAAACTTTAATACCAACAAACAATCTAGTCTGTCGTAAAAAACTTAGTTTTACAACACATTTGAGAGTAATCTGTCAGCAAATATCTGTTGGTGGCCACTTTGTTTTTTTGTAGTGGTGGGAGATTGGATTTATTAGCATTCTCGGCAATTTGCAGCCGAAGAAGGTCTTCCCCTTATGTTCCCCCATTCTTCCTTTTTACGTTATTCTCATCCACCATCTCCACTCTAATGTACCATCTTTCTCTTCGTGATCTCTTATATTGGCCATCACCTGTCAGCCGCCACTTTGGCGACCAACCATTGTCGTCCCTCATATCTTTCGCAATGGTAAGTAGTCGCTTAGGCAGGCTTTGCAAACCCTAAATGCTAAATTTCCTATTTCTTATTTAAACCATGTACAATAGATGTTTATGAGTTCCTTTTGGGTTTAAAATTTGGAGTTAATTTGTGATTTTTTGGTAAAAGTTGTTAGAATCAATTTCTACTTTGTAAGCATTAAAGGTAACGAATTCAATTATTTCCCTTACTTTCCTTCTTGGCTAGAAATTGGAGATTTTAATATATGTTAATATGAGTGTCGAATCTAATGAATGTGTTTTATGCCCTTCTTGTATGATTGGAATAGGTTTTACTTTGGGCTAATTTTAGATTTAGGGTGTGTGGAGTCAACTTTAAGGTCCGCATTTACGAATCCACCAAAAATGAAGTTATCGAATATTTTCCAAATTTTTTGTAACATATGACTATGAGTTTAATGTTATTTGGACTTGGAATTGCCCCTATTCCCACTTAAGATGAAAAGGTTATGAATTCTCTCTCAAAATTACACAATCCTAACCTAAACTAACTACGATCATGTGTCCTCCTGCCTTTTTCCTTTCGCATTGGTGAGTATTTGTATGGTTAGAGTTTGAAAACCCTAAACCATAAATTTCTTATTTCTTTTTTAAATCCTTAACAGTAGATGTCCATGAGTTCTTTTTGGCCTTAAAATTTACAGTTTAACCAATAGTTTTTAGGGCAAAAATTATAGCATTGATTCTAGTTTGTAAGCATTCGAGATATTGAATTGGTTTATTTCCCTTCTTTTACTTACTTAGAAATTGGTGACTTTGATCTATATCCATATAAGTTTTAGATCTTATGAATGTATTCTTGATACCCAAATTGCTGATTTTGGATTTAAGTTAGTCAGATTTAAGGTTTGAATTTAAAAATCCACTACACTAAACATTATACATTTACCAAAACTTTTATAAATTTTTTTCTAGGAATACGACTATCAGTTTAATGCTATACAGACTTTGTATCATCCCAATTCAATCTAAGATGAAAAAATCATGATTTTTCTCTCAAAACTATGCAAACCTTACCTAGACTAACTATAGTCACATTTTACCTCATATTTTATGTCCTTACTATCTCGTTCTGACAACAGGTTATTCATAACAGTTATATAATGCAAGTGAACATTTCTAAATTGTACTTTCGTAACTCAAGTTATGGCCTTCAACAATTAGACCTAAAAATTGTGCTACTGTTAGAATTTTTGTTTAATTGAGTTTTTGTTCTAAAATTTATGATCAATGTTAGAAATCACATTTTTAGCATCTGATTCTGTCTAGTCCTATTGCGACCCTTATATCTGGGTCGGGTCTCACTTGGTAGTTTATAGTTGGAGTCAAGTTGGAATTGATTGGTACCTGGAAAATTTTATGGTTTTAGCCATCAAAATAATTTGAGCTGATGCTTAGACTTTTTTAACATTGCTCTTATGTCCCAACTCCCCTTGATTCACTTGAAATGTGTTTTGGTGCGTTCTTAAAGTATGTTTGTGATGTTTGTACCTCGATAGGGACTTTCGTGCAAATTGAAATGTATTATGCCTTAGTTATGGTATTGCACTATTGTTTTTGGAAATAATCAATTTGGTGAGGAAATGCTTTGCATTTGTTAGACCCTTATTAGGTTTGGATGTAGGATGCGGTTAAACGAAATGAGCTTTACATAAAATACTTTAAAGGGAAAGATCATGGTGAGGTTATGGAAGGTTGCTCTAGTTGTAAGTTAGACACAATAGTCTCTTTCAGATAAATATAAAAAATGTTTTCAAGTACATACCCTAGATAAGGGATGTATGTTGAGATTTTTGAGTATGTGCCTATTTGAGGGATATATGCTAAGGTTTGCGGGTATCGTCCAAACCGTATGCCATGCATAAGTGTTTGTTCCAAGCCATGATATTTCAATTGTAGGCCATAAGAGTCGATGGGATCACTCACCATTAGAAAGCTACAAGGTTTATAGGACCCTAGTTGGTTGTCCTTTGACTTAGTTAACGATTCAACCAACTGACTAGCTTAAAGAAAATGCATAAGTTGGGTGGTATATTTATTCAAAGTTTTGTAAAGTATTTAAAATACTTTTCTCTAATCAGAAAAATGGTCAAAAAAAATTTAACACATGTTTAACTATTAGGGGTTAGTATTATTGAGTTTTAATTCATTGTGTCGACTACTTTGTTTTCATGTGTTATTGTGCTGCATGAGGATTGGCTTCTTCAGTAGGAGCGAGGATTGTTATTCTTGGAGTATTATTTAGTTAATTGGTTTTGTGTCATACTTTTAGATGAATGTTGGTCATCCAAACTATTAGACTTTAGATACTACGTTTGTTTGCAATTAGTGTGAACTATTTGGTAATTTTAGCAATGTTATTTCTTTCAACTTTAGCCTTTTATTTCCTTAGGAAAAATGACAATGATGTTCTTTGGTCTTTTTATGTTCCATTCACTAAGTATTAAAAATATTGATAAATGAATTTGAAATTTTAGGGTGTTGCTTTTCGATGAGGCCTTGGTGTTTTCACTTGTTAAAGGCATCGCCTGATGTCATAAGTAGTGTGAATGCTTTGTCGAGGGCTGTATGGACCACTTTTGCATGCCTTGCTTGCATTCCTGGGGTTTAGTGTAGAATCCTCTTTGAGTTAAAGAATCCTCCCTTTGGGATTGAATGCAAATGAGCTCTAGTCTAAGGCACTATATGTGCTTTTTTTGGTACTCAATGTGGGTAGTGAGACTAGTGATCACGTAGATTGTCTTGTTGTTGTCAATTATCATACAGTTGATGTTTAATTTCTCTAACCTAGATCACAAATGGTGATTGGAGGGGGTATATAAAGGTAAGGCTAGTAGACAAAAGGGGAGTTTGATAAGTCCCTAAGGTGCACTTCATTTTGAGGTTATTTTGTATCATTTTCAAGAAAAATGATGTGTTTTATGCTATATTATGCACTTCTTTTTCTATTTTATGCTCGGATATGGTTCTCTTCTATGTTTTGCAGGTTTTTGGATCATTTTACCCCAAATTTGATCCCTAAATGA
>NCQV01010564.1:859-12851 GCA_002740545.1 Lophocereus schottii | reverse complement strand
GCAACTTATTCATATCGTACCAACTAGGCACCCACGCTCTAAGGGACGCAAACTACCCACAACACAAACCATGGAATCACATTCATATTCTAGTAAGTTAGGCCGAAACCTTTCTCATTAGGGATCCACATGACTCGCATAACACATAAGGCCGACATTCATATCCCGGGAGATTGGTTGAAACCTCTCTCACTGGGCGATCTAAACATAACGACAGTCACTACTATGGCCATAGCTCTAGAACGTCATGTAATAGCCTCAGGGCAAGACACGAATCTTTTTCCCCAAAAGCATAACTTAACAAATCATAAAATCCATATAATCAAATTTTTGTTTCTTAAGAAGCTCAATTTCTCAACTTTTAACAAAAGCACAATCACAGTAAATTCGGGGTGTTACATCCTTCCCCCCTTAAAATGAGTTTCGCCCTCGAAACTTCCCTTTTTCTAGTCTTCAGATGGGAATCCACCTACTTTTTCTCATACGGTTTCATGACATAGATTCTCCCCGCGGAACCTTTGCCCCTATCGTAGTCTGGCTTCTTGTTTGGTGTCTGAAGTATGCCTTTTTCATCTGAGAAGGATCTTTTGATATTTCTTGGTAATCTCTTATTCGGCTCAGGACAATTGATAGCAATATGCCCCGGTTTTCCACAATTGAAGCACTTCCCTGTTGCTCGATAACATTCAGTCTCAGCATGCCTTTTCTTACAATAATCACAATATTTCATATCAGCACTTAGATTAGACATTTGCTCTCTTTGAGTAATGTTCTTTTGTTTCTCAGAAGCTGAGCTTCCTCCACTTAATTTCCTTATAATAATTGCATTCTTTGCGTTACTCTCATCCAAAACCTTCTCGACTCGCATTGCTCGTTGGTATATGTATGGATACTTAGTGAATGCTTGCGATGATAAGCTTTTACGAATTTCAATATCTAGACCATCCTCGAACCGATCAACTTTCCGTTGCTCTGTATCCACCAAATGTCTCCAAAATCGACTGAGTTCAGTAAACTTAGCACCATACTCCATTACAGTCATCTTACCCTACGTCAAGTTAGAGAACTCTACTTCCTTAGCTCTCTGCACATCTCTAGGATAATACTGTTCATTCATCCTTTCTTTAAGCTTTTCCCAAGTTAGTGGGTTCGCTTTGTCCTCTTCATCACTCGGCTTAGCAGAATCCCACCAATAATCGGCTTCTCCCGTAAATAGATGTGTAGCCAAACCTACTTTATACTCCTCAGGGCACATCATTGTCTTAACGATTTTATCAAGTTCCCTCATCCACTTGTCTAACTCAGAGGGATTCGCACTTCCTCTAAACTTTGAAGGCTGCAATTTAAGGAACTTGTTAAGCAGATTAATACCTACTATAGGGTCGGCTTTACTCCCTCCATCACCAGATCCCTCTCCACTTCCTGCAGCAGCCATCTAAACGAGCCGACTACCGGTACGTTAGTAGGCTGAATGATTGCTCGAATATGATCCACCACTAAGTTAGGCACAAATAATTCAGTTAAGCACATATCCGATCACATAGACACATAGTTTTCACATTCACAAGCACTAAAGCAAGCATACACGCGCATAATTCCTATGGGTTGCAGGTTGCTTGCTATGATACCATTCTGTGACGCGCTCGCCGCCCATCTGGCAGCGGCGGGGCGTTACATGAAGAAATAACAAGCAACTTTTTCTCCTTTTTTGGGCGTTATACGTGTAACTTTTGATACTAAAAATCTATCCCAAAGGGTAGGGATACATAATGCATCCTAAGAAAAGGTAGGTTAACCAACACAAGTTAGTTCAAATGATTAACACTTGTTAGATCATAGCTACAACACAGATATAAGTTATAACCAATATAGATAATAGATCCTATAGACATTCAAAGTAATTAGCATGAGGGTTTAATGTATGACATTGTTAAGATTAACCAACACAGGTTATTTCAAGTGGTTTGGCATTTATTCTCTTTAACAAGGTCTCGAGTTTGAGTATTGTGAATGAAAAAAATTTATGATGGGAGAGTTCTATCTCTTATTGGGCCAACAGTGATTTGACTTCCGTGAAATGGAGGATCCAGGGGAAAAAAAAAAACCCCTTGTTGAGATTATAGTTATGTCCAGTAAATCCTAGGCGCCAAGACTCGTAATTAATGATTTCATTATCTTCACCATCTACCTGGTCACGGATTTGGTGAGTGGTCGTCTTCAACATTTCGATTTACACACTAGATATGTTTTCACTTTTCAGGCAAGTCGTTTTCACATGATCATATCCAACACCATAACCCAATCAAATTAACTTGTGCAAGATTAATTCGCGATTAAACTGGTGTTCTATTTTCCATAACTCATCATCAAGTGAAGTCACTTTCTATTTTCCTACGTGGTATTTACTTTACTGTATGCATTTATTATGGCTATCCATGTCATGTTTTGCTGGTTAGATGTGATATATATGTTAGGGGTACTAATTAAGTTCGCTGGTGTTCTTTTTATCCTTTCATATGCATAACATGATGCATTTAAGATAATCAAAGACTAGCAAGACGGAACAATACATTGATAAAAGACGAAAGCCTAGTGTGTACGGAAAAACGACTCACACGTACCTGATTACTCGGGATGAAAACAGGCTACCCAGCCCAGCAAAGAACATCCTCTGCGATCAAGGGGAGGTTAAGTAATTTGCCACCTAAAGTCTGCAACCTTAATCTTAGCCTTCCATAATTTCCTATTTTGAGCCATGTCTTTTGCTATTCTGAAACTCCTCAGAACGTGCCTAATTACTTCATTCCAACTCTTTCTAGGTCTATCTCGACCTCTTTTACACTCCTGAAGTTCAATCCTCTCACATCTCCTTACATCATGTATTTACCTCATGCATATAGCATTTTTTTTTTTGGTTGTTGGTTACCATGTTTACATATACATGTAGTGAAAGTAACGTAGCATGCATGCTTTCAAGAAAAGTATAAAAGCATAATTGTACCATGTGCTTGTAATTAGGGTTGTGAAAGTCTGATCCAACCTGATAACCCGACCCAAATTTACTGAGAGAAACACGAACCCGACCCGAACCGAACCGATTTCGACCCGAAGTTGACACGATTTGACCGTTTAATGTGAAAACTTGTTGTTTTTCAGTTTTGAACAAATCTAAGCTATTTTCAAGGCCAACACGAAATTAACCCGTTTATTAAATGGGTCAATCCGACCCAACCCGTTTGACAGCCCTACTTGTAATGGGCAAAGGCACTGCACAATAGGGTCCAAGGGAAGATGGTTTAGGCCCATTTTGTTTCTGGACTTTGACATTGGAGTCCTTGAGATCAATTTTGATTTAGGCATGGGAAGAGTTCATACCCCAAAATAACACTCAATTATCAATTATTTTTCAAAATAACACTCAATTATTTTCGTTTTCCCTAGTAACACTTAATTATCGCAATTGCTATTTGGTGGTCCTAGTAACACTCAATTTTTTTTCCAAAATAACACTCAATTTGAGTAGAAAAATGCTATTTGGGAAATAAATCTGATAACTAGGTGCTACTAAGGGAAAAAAAATAACTGAATGCTATTTTGGAAAAAATTTGATAATTAAGTGTTACTCTGATCTATAAACTCGGCCTGGGAACTGTCAAACAGTTTGGGTAGCCCAAAAAGGGGAGAGCAGGAGGAGGAGAGAGAAATGGGATGGGTTGTTTCCTCATAGTGTTTTGTTGTTGCGTTCTTGCCCATGCTAAATGAGATAAAATACATTACTACTATTATCTGATTACTATTTACTTAGTGGGCGTCAGTCAGTTAACTTAATTAGTAAAGTTTTTGGAAGTTGTTACCATAAATTAGGATTCAATTTAAATCTACAACGATCTTTGCACCTCATTCGCACACAAAAAAGGATTACTATTTATTTATTGATTATTTATTTATTAATAATGACAATAATTAATTATTATTATTATCATTATTATAATTAGACATTTTCCAATATCAATGATTTTTTGTTTTCTAAATTTATCCGTTTGTTTTCATTTTTGAAATTAACTGTTCACTTTTACTATGAAAGCATTTTTTTTTACAAAAAATAAATAAATTATAATTTTTAGCCACAATAACTCAGCTTGTCATCTTCTCCCAAAAAAAAAAAAAGCAGATCACCAAGTGCATTTGAGACACTCCGCCAAAAAAAAAAGTCCAAAATACAATAACAATATGACTAAAAATTGAAAAATTAACATATTTTTTTATTTTTTATCCTCCATGGAGTCATGTACAACAAATAGTATATAACAACCCATGATAGAATGAACAAGAATATATTGATCACCATTTACCATCTAACATAGATACTAATCATATTATTCATGAATTATCAGATTCTCAAACAACCTATTAAGATTTCAAAGACAATATAAGTTGAACCCAACAACAGCTATACTTCACTACCACAAAACAGTGACTACCTGATCCACTGCGTGACCCGACCCAAATGCACCACCGCTCCACATGTGACCGTTGCCGCAAGGCTCCAAAATTTTTTAAATTCCCCCACGCTCCCCCGCTCGAATCTCTGTCTAATCTACCCACCAACAAAAATAAACCTACTCTTTCTCTCTCTGTCCCAATTCACATCAATCCTTCAATTCTTTGAATAGAAGTTTGAATTTCCCCAAAATCTTCAGAAACCCCCAATTTTGAACTCTATTGAAGGGCATTTATGGCAACTTTAACACCTGGGGTTGTGTTGAAATTGCTAGATGGGATGAAAACAGGGGTGAAGCCCACTACAGAGCATCGGAATTCTCTTCTTCAAGTGATCGACATAGTCCCAGCTGAGCTCGACGAGAAAAATCTATGGCCTAAACATGGATTTTACATCAAGGTGTCTGATTCATCACACTCTATATATGTGAGCTTGCCTTACGAGCAAGATGATCTTGTTCTCAGCGACAAAATGCAGTTGGGTCAGTTCATCTACATCGAAAAATTCGAGCCTGGATCGCCTGTTCCGATAGCCGTCGGTGCTAAACCCCTCCCTGGTAGGCACCCTTTGACGGGTACCCCTGAGCCCTTAATGGGTCTTAGAGGTAAGCAAGAGACAAATCAACAAAAGATCAATGGAACACTAAGAAGAGGATCTTGGGGATTGAACTTGAATCAAACTCGGATTGATGGGATTCCTTCTCCTACTTTGAAATCAAAGCAATTGCCGTTGGATTTTGATCAATATACCGCAATGAAAGAGAAGATGAATTCAGTGAAGTTTAATGGCCCAATTTCGCATGTAGTTAGAGTGCAAGGAGCGATGGATCATCGGAATTCAGCTCCTAGGGCTTCTGTTTGTGGTGTTGGTTTCGCGTCGAAGCTAGAATCAAAGGGTGAAAGTCTTGCTTTGGTTAGGAAAAGCTGCATTACTCCGACGATATTGAAGTTTACAAGGAGCATAACCACTGGCGAAAGAGGGGCAAAGATGGCTACCACTTCATTGAATTCATCTGTAGGTACATTGTTTATTCTTGCTAGCTCAGTGTGTTTTTTGCTCTAATTGTGTCAACGTAATTTGAGTTGCTGACTTGAGCAGGAGGATATAACCTTTCCAAAGGTCCTAGTATAATTATGACTATATCCACGGGTGAATTTGTGTCAGAAAAATATCTTTTTTCCCCCCCTTCTGCAGGGAAAGGAAAGTTCTCCTCCTACCAGCATCTCAAAGGCAATACCAAGACAGCAATCACAGTCTAGTAATCTGACATTCAATTCCACTTCCAGTATCTCAGTAAATTTACCAGGAAAACTTCGCACACTCGGCAAGGTAAGCTTGTTACTTGTGTATATTTTGGTTGTTCTATTATGAGGCCGAAAATTCACTGTGTTTGATCAATTAGGAAGCAATGCAGCAAAGAGAAAGAGCTCAAAAGATTGCCCTTCAAGCTTTAAGACATGCAACAGCCACAGACAATGTCGTTCGTTGCCTCAAGTAAACTCTGCCTTCTCCCATTGCCTTGGTTTCTAAGTTTTGTGCCTTGCCCTTTTGCCCATTTGGCTAAATTTTTGGAGGGCTTGTGCGTAGGACATTCGCAAACTTGAGCGAATCAGCAACGCCAGATGCTCCAGCAGCGTGCTTCGATCAGTTCCTAGACTTCCACCAGCAACTTGTGCGAGCAGTCACTGACATGGTCTCAATCCAAGCTGCCACATTGGGTACCGATACCAAAGCAGAGACAGGAGAAGCTTCAGCTGCAATCTTACATGAAATTGCACAACATTCGATGGACCAACTCCGAGACACTGACACAAACAATGCTTCTAAAAGACGATCAGAGTTGTACAAGTCCATTGCACGTTTTCCTGAGAGAATGGCTGATCCGAGAACAAGTAACAGGAGGGCGTTGAGGTCACATTCAAAGACAATGTTAGAAAAGAAGGGAAGATGTTCTACCCCACTAGGGAACGATGAAAACCAGCGGCCAGGTGGGTCCGGTTATTTAAGCAACATGATCAAGTTGGGGAAGCAAATAGAGAGAGAAGTTGGGAACTGGTTTATGGACTTTATTGAGCAAGCTTTGGAGACGGGGATGAAGAAATCCAAAGGAAAGTCAGACTTTGATGTTCGAGAAGTGCCACAGTCCCTTATGCTTAAGGTTATCAACTGGGTTGAGGCTGAGCAAAGCGACTCTAGGAAGAGACCGATTCATCCCAACGCTGCTAAGATTGCAAGGAAGTTGAGAATCAAGGCAAGGAGCCCTTGATCAGAAATTTTTGGCCTTACTGTAAATAGCAGCTATGATAGTGGCATCATAGGTTATTGTTAGGATGCTTGTACTTGTATAGAATGGGCTTGATGGTTGGTGAATAGTCCTACGAGTTCAGATATTGAGGTTTTGACTTTTGAAGCATATTGGTTTATGCTTCTTGTTCTTGTAGAATGGCGGTTCACAACACAATTGGATGGTATTTACTCATGAAATTAGGGCAAGAAAATTATCATTGTGTATAAATTACTTGATTTTACAGATAAAATCTTGTTTATCGTTGACATTGCGTCACTTACAATGAAGAGGTATCTTGAAGTATTCTCATACTTTAATTTCACTCAAGATGTAACATATATCGATAACAGTGGTTTCAAATGAATTAAGTGTCGACTCATTTTTAATTTTGCAAAAATAAGACCACATATATTTCCTATTAATGGAACCAATGTTAAATTAAAATGATAAAGAAAACCCCTTTGATTTATTAAATCTTTTCAATTGGCTTATACACACCTTCGTTGAATGGGACTATACCAGAATATTTGTCTTCTGTACTATAAGTTATGTTATTAGGACTTGGTCATATTCATGTTGAAATATCGAATGTTCAACGCAAGATCCGTGTCGAATTTGATAATTTTAAGAAATTTTGTAATTTTTTGTCCAAAATGGAGGGTCAAGCATCTAATATGAGGACTTTTTTTTTCAACAAGGTTAAAAGAGAAAAAAATTACAGTGTTAGGCGCCTCTTCTCACAAGAATATGCTCAACTACATCCTCAGCTAAAATTATCCTAAGAGCTGGTAAAAAACATAAATCAGATAAAAGTGAAGTAATAATGGAATGCCTAAATTTAGATAGCCAATCTACTGCCATTTGCCTCTCTAAACACATGATTAGTAACAATTTGAACGCCTTGATCTCTCCACATACGAATGTCCTTGATAATATTATGAATCTGCCAAGGAATGTAAATTTTTCCTTCCAAAACCTGAATGACAATCTTGTTATCGCCCTCTGCAATTAATCGATTGAAACCTACTTGAATTGCTGAACTTAGACCATCGTGCAGTGCTCTAACCCCAGCCACTAAAATTGAAGTATTTCCATAATAAGATGCTCATGCTTTGTGTAATCTACCAGTTCAATCTCAAACGATCAAACCTCCTGCTGCTGAAGAATTGTTGAGTGATCCGTCAAAATTGAGTTTGACGTACCCCGGAGGGGGGAATGCCACTCGACAAGATGAATTGAGGTGGAAGGGAGAGAAGAAGCCCCCCTTGAATTAGTATCAATCGACATACGAGTTCGAATTTTTCATTTTACAGTAGCTGTTTTTTATCCAAATTAGGCTAGCAAGGGAGTTAAAGATTTCATTCTTGAAGGCCGTTCCATTCTAATAGGGGAACATGAGTTGAGGTAAAACAAAGCGTTCAACTTCAAGCAATGCCGTAGATCACAAAGAGAATGAACGACGTCGCTTTAACTGTCCATTAAACAGGAAGTTGCAATCCCATAACCCTTTTCTGGGTTTTCAGAGGTTGCAGTGTACTCTTGAAGTGCAAAGCCCCTCTCTCTCTTTCTCTCTCTCTCTCTCTGAAATGGAGAGAAGTTGCATATGCATGAGGCGTTTGGTAGTAGTAGGAATTAATCCAGTGTTTTTCGTCAACACTCCCTCTTCAATCTCATCCCCCAGATCTCAATCATCATCACCTTCAACTCTAGTCTCTCTCTTCTCACGCCATAGGAGCCGCTCTCTTTCTTCCACCGCTTGTTCGCTCTCTCTTTCAGCTCTTCCAATAGAAGATGATGCTTCTATTCTCCTCAATCCCGGTAATTTCTCGTTAATTTCTTGTTAATTTTGCAATGATTTTAGCTTCCAATCATGTCAATAAGAACCCAAAAAAAAAGGTGGGATTTTGTTTGTGGGTTTTGAACGTTGATGAATGTTCTTGTAGGAGTTGCTGATAGCAAAATTATTGGGGAAAACTCAAAGATCCTTTTGAAGGGAATGAGATACTCTGAGCTCGAAGTATGTCATGATTTTCTATCTTTTGTGTTAATTGGTTTCTTGGCATTTGTGTTTAACTCGTTTCTGGGCATTTATGTTAACTGGTTTCTGTCATTGCTGCTGCATTTCTTGATAGCTGGTTGATCAGGTAAGTCGGTTGAATACTTCAAATTAGACTAGAAAACGGGTGTTGGGATACAGGGTCTGACCCTCGGATTCACAACGATTCTAGTATCCACGATTAGCTGCACAGCTTTTATTTGAAAGTCATGAGAGAATACAAGCTGCATGTGCTGGACCCTTTATCATTGAAAAGCAAAATGCCAAAACAACTTATCTGGTTTAGAGCCACTTGTGTAAGCTATCATTGGTAAAATCTGACATGAAAATATGTTTATAGAGTCCGGGATGCATGAGTTGATTGGAATCACATCATCAGAAGGTTTTGGATCTTCTCTACTTTCTTATAATACTGTTTGTACACTATGCTCCAATGCGCAAACGTGATGTCTGAATGCCTGATCCAATGCATGACATTAGAACTTGCTGTTTTGTTGCTGTAAATGCTCATGGTCTCATGGGTTGGTTTCTGACTATGATATTTGTTGTTGACAGAAATGGGTTCAATCACATGGGTTTAGGCCAGGTCAAGCTATGATGTTGTGGAAACGTCTCTATGGTAACAATGTCTGGGTGCATTCTTGTGATGAATTGGAAGGTCGGTGGATACAATTTGAACTCACTTGTCTACTCCATTGCTTGCCTTGGCATTTCTTTTTATTCAATGGACAAGGTTTGATGTTTCATGGCATAGGTCTAAACAAAGATTTCAGGAAAATGCTAGGTGTCCATGCAGAGTTTAAGGCATTGTCTCTCAGAGATGTTCGCACAGCATCTGATGGAACGAGAAAGGTGAAAAGGCACTCTCCTTTTGCGCTATTAAATTTTGTTTTTGTGTACTTGCATTGAGGAGAAAATGAAACAGAATTCAATTGTTAATGTCTGCTAAGTCTCCCTCTCTCTCCCTTCACTGTATTTCTTTACCTTGACAACTGTCTCAAGTTTAGAATTCTATTCTTTTTCTCAAGACTTATCTTCCTGCTATTTAAGGTTCTTCACCCCTCCCCTCCGGCAGCCATATATTGCTTACACTTATACCTGTAAATAACATGTTTCTGCTATCACTTTTTGTTTCGCATTATGTAAAAATCTTCTCCTTGATTATGTAACTCACAGGAGATTGCAGATATTATTTACATTGGAGGACGGACTGGTGATCGAAACAGTTATTATCCCTTGTGATCGAGGGAGAAATACTGTCTGTGTTTCAAGTCAAGTTGGCTGTGCCATGAATTGTCAGTTCTGCTACACTGGGAGGCAAGCTTCATTCAAGTTTATTGCATGCAACATTCCTTAATTGCCATGTACGTTTCTTTCTCACAGTTTTAGTTTGTAGGATGGGATTGAGAAGGCACCTAACTGCTGCTGAGATTGTGGAGCAGGCTGTATTTGCCCGGCGATTGTTCACAAATGAAGTTGGATCAATTACGAATGTCGTCTTCATGGTAGGTGTCTGATATAAGATAAAATTGATCAGATAAGATACTCTTGCTAGTTATCTCAAGGATGTAGATAATCCAATATCCTATTAGGGGTGTGTTCGGCAACAGCGTTTTGACTAAGTCAATACACTCATCAAATAATTTTTAGTATTCGGTAACATGGTGTTTTGACTAGCATTTCAAGTAACATTTAGCGTTTTAAGTAGCGTTTCTGAAAAGCTAATGGTATTAAGTTTGACATTCAAAAGTAGCATTTCATATTTTTTGGCCGAAAAATATTTTTACGAAATTTTATAGTTGGAAATTATCTATATTCTTTT
The DNA here is from genome assembly GCA_002740545.1 of Lophocereus schottii. Lineage (NCBI taxonomy): Eukaryota > Viridiplantae > Streptophyta > Magnoliopsida > Caryophyllales > Cactaceae > Lophocereus > Lophocereus schottii. The sequence goes on along the minus strand of NCQV01010564.1, from coordinate 2,185 downwards.
ATGTCAATTTACATTGATCAGCTAACCCAACACGTAACTTTACCGAACACATTTATTTCAACTACTCATCTAAACAGCTATATGCCAACAGTTAAATTAGAAAAACTATCCGCTGCCTAGACAGCTGTCAGCTACCTGAACCGCTATTCGCTACTTGAACCACTAATTTTATCAAACAGGGCCTAGAATAGCATATTCCATGTAATTCACCACTTAAGCTTGTGAACTTACTGCCTTCTGATTTTCTTGGATACCTGGACTTCTGTTTAATTTTATGCATTTTCTTTTTTCTATGACTTTTGCTTAAACAATATAAATGCCCAGCATTGACAACTGGGCGTTAAGAATATATTAATATAACCATTGATTTTCCCTTTTGAGCATCAACAAATTGCCATTTGCTTTTCTTCTTGGTGATTGCTTATTCTGTTACCGTTGCATGCCCTTCTGATCTCTGCCAGAACTGGATTCTGCAGGGCATGGGAGAACCACTTCAGAATATTGATAACGTAATTAGAGCAGCAGACGTAATGGTCGACGAACATGGCCTCCATTTCAGTCCCCGGAAGGTTACTATTTCAACCAGTGGACTTGTACCTCAGCTGAAACGTTTTCTCCACGAGTCCACCTGTGCTCTGGCTGTTAGTTTGAATGCAACTACTGATGAGGTTTACCACCTACAATGAAGCCAATTGTTCTTTCTAATTGTAGTATTTTCAGATGATAACATATTTGGAATGTAAAATTTCAGGTAAGAAACTGGATAATGCCAATAAACCGGAAGTATAACTTGGACTCGCTTCTTGGGACACTTAGAGAGGAACTGCAGCATAAGCACAATTACAAAGTTCTGTTTGAATATGTGATGCTTGCAGGAGTCAATGACAGGTTAGATCCTTTTATGGTTCTCGGTTGTTTTTTTTCTTAGACATTGCATAGCCATTCATCACTTTTACCTAGACCCAGGGTGAACTGAAAGTCAGACAAAGCGACTTTAACCCTGGCTTTGAATTCCTTTGTTTTTGGTCTGCAGCATGGAGGATGCAAAGAGACTCATTGATCTTGTCCAAGGCATTCCCTGCAAGATCAATCTTATCTCATTCAATCCACATAACGGGTCCCCCTTCAAGCCCACGGAAGATGAGAAGATGATCGAGTTCCGGAATGTCCTAGCCGCTGCAGGGTGTACGGTCTTCCTCCGCCTCAGTAGAGGTGATGATCAGATGGCTGCATGTGGCCAGCTCGGAAAGCTCGGGGACTTCCAGGTTCCTTTGAGTCGAGTTCCAACTCGAGTTGAGAGTGTACTAAGTGGCGCGTGATTGGAGT
>NCQV01010540.1:8702-22010 GCA_002740545.1 Lophocereus schottii | reverse complement strand
AGCATAACTTGCCCGCGGTTTCCGCACCTCGTGTACAAAAAATGTCATAGCGTTACACTTTTGTGTGATGTCAATTTTGGGATAAAACGAAACCGTCTAAAAAATATTTTGGGATAAAACGAAACCGTCTAAAAATAAAAATATTTTTGATATACATGTCATATGGCTCCTCATCGTTTGTCGATGTTATCGATATGCTATGCTAGAATGCCCATGGGGCAAGCAAACATTGTGAGTCAAAGAGGCGGTTGATAAGAAGGATATCAGTCGTATTCTGCACTATGGTACCGAGTTAGATGGGTTTTGGAATAGTTAGAAGTCATGCTTATGTATCCTTTATTTTTCTTTTTTAAATTTATTAGCCTATCGATTTATTCTTATCATTTATCACAATGCGTAGCAAAATTTGGTATTGCAATTAGCGCTTTCTCCATATTGCTTAAACCTTGACTTATATTTGTATATATTTTTTATTATTTTTGTAATCGATGTTATTTTAAGGACACCTTTGTCCGCTACGAATGCAACGGTCTAAAGTGTATTATGACAATATTTCACTGTTGAAAACAATAAATCGACTGAAGATCGTTCCTATGGGCGGTGCTTCATGTTGGCATCTCTTTTGAATATGAGATGAGATACATCTTGTCTGATGCTCTATAATTCGAATAATCCTAAAAAGCACAATGACAATGAACTTTCTACACATGTTGTCATTAAAGATGGTTCAAATGTTGAGCTTGATGGCGGAAAAGGGAATTCAACTCCCAATGTAGATCGAGTGTTGTAATGATCATAATATTTGAGTGACGGAGAAAAGCCTCCTGATGATTGTAATACATAATATGGTTTTTAGTTATCAAATCTAAGGTTCTCATAATTGTAATTTTTTCAATACTTTATGCTTAAATTCCTCAAGAAACACTCAAATGAACAGATTTGTTTTATGATAGGTATTTGAAAAAACAAATGAATAGGCCCTCGGTGACTTATGCTACCAGTTCGAATTTAATAAATGGAAATCTTTCTCTTTGGTGATTTAAAAAACAAAAAGACGAATGAATGAATAAGCATATGAGGAGTTCTCCATTAACTAAGTCGTTTTGTATTCCGTTTAAATGCGGTGCTCTAAAAGAAGATAAACTTCCTGGAATTTTCGACGATAATGATGTTGACACATCCTTTTATGATTTCATTATTATTTAAGATTTGGAAGTTTGACATATATGGCTTGGTTAGATTGAGGAGTAGTTTGGTGTATTCCTTTTTGTATTATCCACTCTACTGAGCACTGTATGTTGCATCGAAAGGTATATTTTATGTCTCCTAGAGGAATGATAACTCTATCTAGCTTTTATACATATATAGATATAAATGCACGTACATACACACGCGCGCGCGCGCGCACACACACACATATATATGTGAATGTGTGTGTGTGTGTGTGTATGTATGTATGTATGTATATGTATAAAATACACGTGTGTATGTGTGTATATATATGTACACACATGCGTATATATATACATTTACACACATGCGCACAAACATAAATATGTGTTTCTTTCTCTTTTCCTCAAGTTATTGTTTCCTAGGTTTTAACTAAGTTTTTTATTTCGTTGAAAAAAAAAACCATGTAAAAATAAAGTCTCAAAATAAACAATAACCATATCTTCCTCTTTACGCACAAATATTTTTGAACTAGCCTGCAACTGCCATTACACTTGATTAGGAGTTAAAAATTAGTGCTAAACACTAGCTCTATCAAACCATACCAAGATGAGTTTTGAATCCTTATGACTAAAATGACATAATAAATTAATTTATTTTTTACATTTTTTATTTTGCCTTCTTGTTATTAAGCTCGATTAACATGTTATTGTTTGATCATCCCTAAATTATTTTTGCACATATTAATCTATAGTGATATATGATTGATCAAGTGGTCACACAATTTGTCGCTTTAGTTCATCTTCTTCTAAGATATAAAATGAGCTAATTTAAGTGACCATTGAACTTCATGTTTTTGATGTCCTAAATCACCAAAGATACCAACTTTGTTTCTACCATTAGTTTTATCTTCACACACTCGCCAAATCATTGACTTGTTGTCTTAGAATTAAGTTGACTCATACATAGGCCCATGACAATTGTTTATAAAACATTTTCTAAAAGATTTTCATACTTCAAAAAAATTACGGTGCGAATCTACTATCTTACACAGCTTAAACTTTTATTACATAACTCAAGCATTCGCAAAAGATACCCTAAAAAAATAGCCGTCCTCATTCAAAAATAAAGAAGATCCGTTAACTACGACATTCTCAACTTAACGTTTAAATAAAATATAAATACTTAAAACTCTAATTCGAAAAAATATACAATTTTTTAATATATAAAAAATAACACGACATCCATATCAAATACTCACAATCTAACATAGCAACATTACTGTGTTGCCTAAGATTAGAGGACTGATATCTGCCTTTTTCACAAACCAACAACCAGAGCAACGGCATCAGTGTGTTGCCAAAGGCGGGAAGGCGTGTTTTTGATGGACAAATGGCGGGAGATGCTTTACCTCTTTGGACTACCCGCACACGACCACCAACCCCCTAAAAAAACAAAAGGAAAAAAAAAAAAACAGGAAGAAAACGAGGCTATATAAATGCCGCTCAATCCTGGAAAGACTGTTCCTCAGTGGTATTCATTTGCATTCATACTCCGTTCTCTCGGAGAAGTGAGAACAATTCGAAACCCGTGCGGGGAGCAGCGAAAAGAGGAGAGAGAAGATCTTCAATTTCAATGGCGAAACCCTCGAATCACCGCGACTCTTCCGACGACGCATCGAATTCGTCTGATGACGAGCAGGTTAACGAGCAGATCGACACCGAAGAGGAGGAGGAGGTGGATGAGGAGGAGCTGGAAGCCGTCGCTAGAACCGCCGATTCTGATGAAGAAGACGCCGATTCTGATGAACCGGCCGGCGATGATGAACAAGAGGATGAGGATGAGGTGAGAGATGTTTCTTTTGTTGTTATATTGTTTTGGCTTTTATTTGAGGGTTTTCGAGGTGGAAATGGCTTAGATCTGTGGCATTTTGTGTTTGTTCTTTTGGATTTTAGCTGTTGGTATTTCGAAGGACTATGCTGGATTGGGGAATTTGTAAGCTGTTAGGGTTTTCGGCTCGCAGTTTGTTTTTCCGCATTCCCAGATGATGCATGAATGCAGTTTATCCAGGATAATAAATTAGTGCTGGAAAAATTGGTGCTTGCGGACCTTGGGGAGTTTGGGCTTCTAGTTTATGAAGTTAGGGTTTTGGTAATTTTCACTGGCGGGGCTGATTAGTGATTACATGCCAGTCATATTGGTAGAATTTATTTTGTGGTCTGTACTTGTGGATATTCCATTTACTTTCTTTGGTGACATGTTCGTTCTAAAATGAGTGCAGGAGGAAAGCAATGCTTATGGTAATGTTGTTGCAAAGCGCGAAAGGGCCAGGTTGAAAGAAATGGAGAAGCTGAAGAAGCAGAAAATTCAAGAAATACTGGATAAACAGAATGCAGCAATCGATGCTGATATGGTATGATGTCAACCGAAAAGGTCGCCAATGGCTCTCAGCCAATCTAGCCTCAATTGTTACCAAATATATTAACGGTTTCTGTTTATGGATCAACATTGTAGAACAACAAGGGTAAAGGACGCTTGAAGTATCTTTTGCAACAGACAGAGATATTTGCACACTTTGCCAAGGGTGACCAATCTGCATCCCAGAAGAAAGCAAAGGGAAGGTAGGGTTTCTGACAATGCATATTGAACATGTAGTTATGTAATTCATATTGGCCACTTTGAGGATCCCTTTCGTATTCTGTGGGATACAACTCTAATAATCAACATTGTTATAGAAGACTTTCCCTTAAAACCGAGAGGGGAAAAGATGCATGTAGAGATCTGGATAGTGACTCAGGATAAAAAGCATCGCCGTAGCTAAAAATTCTGGTTAATCAATTGAAGTCAATGGGATAGATGTCCTACCATTTAAGATGTGTGGCAAAACTGTACGGAATCCTTCCATGTTTTGGGACGTTTTTCAGGGCAAATAGTTTCAGTGAGTATTGTGAGGGGGGAAAAATGGAAATGCATTTGCATTATTAGTATATGTGCAAGATGAGGCTAAGGGTAGTATTTTTTTTTTTTTGGGTTCTTCCTAATTTGGTGGCATGTGGGAAAAGATTGAAAGTCACTGCACCTCCATGGTGTCATGTTGCGTAGATTAAGTAGCATGACATCACCATGTCCTTTCAGTACTGTCTCTATGACTTGTGTATTATGGTATTGTAAAGTTGGACTTGTGCAATTGTGCTAAGTACCATAGTTATCACTCATAATCTGGGCATTCTGGTTGAGGCGATAAGTTATGTCTTATGCAGAATGTCGTTCCTTGTCTTCGGTCTATCATGCACTTCATGCTTTTTCCTTTGGAGATTTGTTGTGTCGTTGGGAGATGTAACTTTGACAAGCTACGTAGAGTACAAATGCTTTTCCCTGAGATGTTCGTTAACGTGGGGTTTGAAAGGTTGAGAAATCATCCCTTAGTGCAAACTGTAGGCTTGTTAACAAAGCAAGTTGCCTTATCAGGGTGCTTCTTTCAGAAACTGATGTCCACTTTATGCAATTAGACAGGTGGAAGGGGATGTGTAGTTAAGTGAAACTAAAACACCCTTTTTTTCATTGAGATAAATATCATAAGATATTTAAGTGTTGCTGTCAAGCTTTCAGGCGTATTTTTGCCTATATAATCCAAAAAGTTGAATTTCTTGCACTGTTGAGCACTGTACTCATGCTATGCACAATTCCCTAAGAAAAGCTTTGATGGGACAAAGTTTTGCCTTAAATTTCCATCGTTCATTTTCTTCAAATTACTCTTACCATGTAGCATGAGGAATTATCGTAGGAATCCAAATACCCAATTCTTGCCTCAATTGTATCCTTGGTGTTCAATGATTGAACGAAGTTGACACTCGTCAAGGATAGTGAAAGCCTAAGCTACTGTTGTTTGCCTGAATTGCCAATTAAGGTGACACGGAGAGGAGTACTTTCTCTTACAGTTCCCTGCTTAAACCCTACAAATCATGTGGCACGCTTTCTGGTCCACCATTAGCTCATCAGTGCCGATAAGTGTTCTAAACTTGTAAAGTTGAATCCCAAATTTTGTTTTCATTGTTCTTTTGTTTGTTTTGGGGAAAAGTAAACTTGATACTACTTCCAAAATAGGCAGTCATTGTTCTTCTATTTATTACGAAGTGAATTATTTTGTTGTTTTAAGGGTCCAACATCCGGTAGAACTTATCCTCCCAAAAAAGGTTCAAGGTCTGGTAGAAGTGAACTTATTGTTGGATAATGTTAATGTATCATGTCATAATGGAGTGGGGGATGAGTGTGGTTGAATGTTGATGAACCATGCCGTGTTAAATGATTATTTCTATATTAATCTTTTAAATGCTGTCTATATGCTTGTCTCAGGGGTCGACATGCGTCAAAGATGACAGAAGAAGAAGAAGACGAGGAGTATCTGAAAGAAGAAGAAGCTGGGACTGCTAATACAAGGCTGGTCACACAGCCTTCATGTGAGTGATGATTTCCCTTGTGCGGAGACACATCTAAATTTTTTTGTTAGTCTTAACTTGTGTGTTCATATTGGCACCATTATAGAAGTGCTCTAATTGTTGGCCATGTATCTTTGTGGCGCTTCGATGCTAATTTTTTTGTTCTGTGTTGATGATTGCCCTATTATATTCATTAAAGCATTACGGAGTTCAACCAGAGATAGTAGATTAAGGCTAGTAAATTACCGGGCCATGGCGACCTGGTCTGCATAAGAGTGCCCTCCCCCCTTATCTGCAACAACTTCCATCCTTTTTTGTTTATTTAGTGTATTTTTTTTAATGAAGGTTCCATCTGGTTTTTAACTCACTAAGTACTTATAAGTTAAGTTGTATCCCAATGTTTGATGACTAATATGGTGATTTATGAAAATTCACACATTTAAAGGAGGATACTCAATGATATCCCTATTTGTTAACTAAACCGTTTGCAAGAAGTGCCAGTGTATATTGATAGGTGAATCTCCCTCTTGACCAAATGTGGGTGATTACCCCTTTGAGTTTTAAAAGGTTGCTGATGTTAGGAACACATATATGTTAAAATGTATATTCATTTTCTACACCTCTTTTAATTTTGCTAATTTGTTTGTTTGCTTCTACAGGCATTCAGGGAAAGATGAGGGACTATCAGCTTGCTGGACTGAACTGGCTCATACGGCTTTATGAGAATGGCATTAATGGGATCCTTGCTGATGAAATGGTATGCAGTCTATCTTTTCACCGTATCATACTAATTTTTGTGCTTTCACTGTATGTTCCAATCTTTGTTTTGTCATTTTTTTGATGGGTAATCAAGAGTCATATTAATAATACACCAAGGGGATGTCGCCCATGTACAAAAGGTCAAATACAAAAACATTATGGCCTTGAGCTGTCTTCCTTTGTGATTCTAGCATTTCAAGTGATCTCTGTTAGTGACGTGGCATATCTAATCATGTTTTTCTGAATAATGTAGGGTCTTGGGAAAACTTTGCAAACTATCTCCTTGTTGGGCTATCTACATGAGTTCAGAGGAATTACTGGGCCTCACATGGTTGTTGCTCCGAAATCAACTCTTGGCAATTGGATGAATGAGATAAAGCGCTTTTGTCCTGTTTTGCGTGCTGTGAAGTTCCTTGGGAACCCTGAGGAAAGGGTGAGTCAAGATCATATCTGAATTTTGCATTCCGTCTATCACTGTCTCTGGAGGTTATGTCAATTTGTCCTATAACCGAGTTTTCTCCTGTTATTGGCAGAGTCATATACGTGAGAATCTGCTGGTTGCTGGAAAATTTGACGTCTGTGTGACTAGTTTTGAAATGGCAATTAAGGAGAAGGCAACTTTGCGTCGCTTTAGCTGGCGATATATCATCATTGATGAAGCTCATCGAATCAAGAATGAAAATTCTTTGCTTTCAAAAACAATGAGGCTCTACAAAACCAACTACCGCCTTCTTATTACTGGGACTCCACTTCAGGTCATTACATGGATGCATGCATTCCATTTTAATGTCTGTTTACAGGCAATGATATAAAAAGGTGGCTTGTATGTTTTCTGGTGAGGACCATGAAGTTTATGAACTTCATAAGATCTGCTGTATGCGCCTTGCGACCTCTGAATTCCCTGTTGTACCATGCTTTTCTTTAAGGCCTGAACCCAATAGAGTTTACACAAAATGCTTGAAAGCTTAGGATATGAAGGTGGGTTGGTTTTGATATTTCATAAATAATTTGTGTAAGTTATGATCCAGTGATCTTCTAGTCACTCCCTAGCATATTGTTATTTTGAATGTATGCAGAATATTCACGCTGGAAGTTCCTGTCAGAGTTTGCTTATGTGGGATGCTTGGGGTCTCACAAGTCAAGATGGGGAAATGTTTGATTTGGTTTACAGTTTTATCTAATGTGGATTTCTTTCCATTTCTCTGTTTGATTGAATTTCTTCTATTGTTACAAACTTGTCGTTAATTACAGCATTGATTGTAGAGCATTCTCTCTACTGTTCTTCAAGTGTTGATGAGATTTTATCTGCTGATGTTGACGTTGATGTATTGAATATGATGGATCTTGCTTCTACTAATCTTAATCTGCATTATTGTTAATGTCTCGCTTGGATTGCAGAACAATCTCCACGAACTATGGTCGCTTCTCAACTTTCTATTGCCAGAGATTTTCAGTTCTGCGGAAACATTTGATGAATGGTTTCAGATTTCTGGTGACAATGACCAACAGGAGGTGGTTCAACAGCTACACAAGGTAAGTCGAAGGCCAGAGTCCTTTCTCCTCCCCCCTTCCTTTTTAACGCAGTTGCTTAATATAAGTGGTCCTTATCTTCAGGTGCTCCGACCCTTTCTTCTTCGGAGATTGAAGTCAGATGTTGAAAAAGGCCTACCTCCAAAAAAGGAAACAATTCTTAAAGTAGGGATGTCTCAAATGCAGAAGCAGTACTACAGGGCCTTATTGCAGAAAGATCTTGAAGTTGTTAATGCTGGTGGGGAACGTAAGCGCCTTCTGAATGTAGCAATGCAGCTGCGCAAATGCTGTAATCACCCATATTTATTCCAGGGTGCTGAACCAGGCCCACCCTACACCACTGGAGATCATCTGATTACCAATTCTGGTAACTGTCATTAACATCAGTTTTCAGTGATTGGCTCCCTTTATATGGGAATCAGCAAGACAGCAACTCATGAATGGTATCTGTAATGTGTAATCTATCTATTGTAGGAAAAATGGTTTTGCTTGATAAGTTGCTACCAAAGCTGAAGGAGCGTGGATCAAGGGTTTTAATATTTTCACAGGTTATATCATCTTCTCAGAATGGTTAGGCTTATTTTTTGTTCCTTCGAATGATTTTTTTGTTGGTTTCATTGTTTCTAATTCTTTTTTTTGGGGGGGAAAAAAGAACATAGTTTTGTCGAGGAAATAACCTTGCTACTTCCCAGGGTTAAGGCTACTAGCAGTTGGATATCCGCACGCCATATGTTAGCTTGATCCTCACTGGATGTTTTGTATTTTCTTCTACTTGTTTGGCTGTACAGTACATGACTGCTTATGTCATCTAGGAATTTTTGTACAAAATATATCATAACCCTCTAAGTTGAGTTATGAATTGTATATCAGATGACAAGGCTGCTTGATATTCTGGAGGACTATCTTATGTTTCGTGGCCACCAGTACTGTCGGATTGATGGTAACACTGGTGGAGAAGATCGTGATGCTTCCATTGAGGCTTTCAACAAACCTGGAAGTGAGAAGTTTGTCTTCTTACTATCGACTAGAGCCGGAGGCCTTGGAATCAATCTTGCAACTGCAGATATTGTCATTCTTTATGACAGTGACTGGTGAGGTTTCTGTCCTCTGTGGAAGAAGTGGGTCCTCTGCCAATTGGTTGTACATGTAGTTTTTCATAATTTTGTGATTTATAGCTTCTTATCTATGTTTTTTTACAATATGAAAGGAATCCACAAGCTGATTTACAAGCACAGGACAGAGCTCATCGTATTGGTCAAAAAAAGGAGGTCCAAGTATTCCGTTTCTGCACAGAGGTATGATCGTATGCTAGTGTGCTAATTTTTAGATCAAGCACAATTATAGTCATCATCATGGACCTCAACCTCGATTGTTTTTGAACAGTATACTATTGAAGAAAAAGTGATCGAAAGAGCATATAAAAAACTGGCACTTGATGCTCTGGTAATACAACAAGGACGATTATCTGAACAAAAAAGTAAGGCATTTTTTGTTGGGTGAAAGTCCTTAGCCAACCATGTCAAATTAAATAACTTGCTGCGAAACAACTTGCTCACTCCATACTTGTGCCTCTGTGCAGCTGTTAACAAGGATGAGCTGCTGCAGATGGTGAGATTTGGTGCTGAAATGGTTTTTAGTTCTGGGGACAGCACAATTACGGATGAAGATATAGATCGAATCATCGCTAAGGGAGAAGAAGCAACTGCTGAACTTGATGCAAAGATGAAGAAGTTCACAGAGGATGCTCTCAAATTTAAGATGGATGACAGTATGTGGCTCATTCATTTTCTGCTTTGAAGCATTGCCTTTTATATCTGATACTCTTTTTTTCTCCTGGTTTAATCTTTGTGTGTTTTGGTTGATTGCAGCTGCTGATCTGTATGACTTTGATGATGAGAAGGTAGGACCACCGAATACTCCTATATGCCCCAATAATTCGTGTGCATTTTATTAGAGCTGCTGAAGAATTTGACACATGTTTCTATGTGCTCTGACTCTTTCCTCCTTGTTATTCTAGGATGAGAACAAGGTTGACTTCAAGAAACTTGTGAGTGACAACTGGATTGAACCACCAAAACGAGAGAGAAAGCGCAAGTGAGAATGAAGTTTGTTTGCAATTTTCAATTCTGTTCTTCCATATATTCTTCCTTTGACATTGTTCTTTGGTTTCTTCAGTTATTCAGAGTCAGAGTATTTTAAGCAAACTATGCGCCAGAGTGGTCCAGCCAGGCCTAAGGAGCCTCGTATTCCTCGGATGCCTCAGCTGTGCGTAGTACTTTTGAACTCTCTGCATCTTAGTTTCTTGTTTCTCAAATATGTGGTCCTCGTTGAGGTCAATAGTCTCATCTAATCTCCGACCTGTTTGATCATAGGCATGATTTTCAGTTTTTCAACACACAGAGGTTGAATGAGCTCTATGAAAAGGAAGTGCGGCATCTCATGGTGGGGGACCTATTTTGAATCCTTTTTCCTTTGAATCTTAAGTTCTTTCTAACATTTCCTTTTCTATTTTCAGCAAACCCATCAAAAGAACCAGATTAAAGACTCAATAGATGTGGATGAACCTGATGGTACTTGAGGTTCCCTTCGTTTAATCTGTTCAACAAATTCTTTCATGCACTGTGTCTAATTAAATTTTTGATTGTAGAAATGACAGATCCTCCATTGACTGCTGAAGAACAAGAAGAGAAGGAGCGGTTGTTGGAGGAGGTAACCCCTGCCAAATCTCCCAATTAAAAAATAAAAAAAGGAAAATCCATGCAATTTGCTCAAATCATGAAGGTCTTTTTCTATTTACTGAATTTATAAACATTATGAATTTTTCTTTTAAATACAGGGTTTCTCGACCTGGACAAGAAGAGATTTCAATACATTCATCAGGGCTTGTGAGAAGTATGGCAGGAATGATATAAGAAGCATTGCTTCTGAGATGGAAGGGAAAACATACGAGGAAGTTGAAAGATATGCTAAAGTTTTCAAGGAGAGATACAAGGAATTAAATGGTAAAGTTTGTTCGTCATTGGTCAGACTCTATCTGTAGCATAAAGAAAATGTGTGTTCTGCAAATCTTATGTGCTTCTTGGCAACACTTGTTTTGCTGATGTCTTGCAATTACTGTGTTCTAGATTATGATAGGATCATTAAGAATATTGAAAGAGGGGAAGCTAGGATTACCAGAAAAGATGAGATAATGAAAGCTATTGGAAAGAAGCTGGATCGATACAAGAATCCATGGTTGGAGCTGAAGATCCAGTATGGTCAGAACAAAGGGAAGCTGTACAATGAAGAATGTGATCGCTTCATGGTGAGGTTTTGCTAGCTTAGATTACCTTTGCCAATAGCTTCTCTACTTATGTTGTACCATCTAAGCTGATGGATTCAAAACCCGGCAGATTTGCATGATTCACAAACTTGGATATGGAAATTGGGATGAGCTCAAGGCCGCCTTCCGGACGTCGCCATTGTTCCGTTTTGACTGGTTTGTCAAATCCAGGACTACTCAGGAACTTGCTAGAAGGTGTGACACACTAATTCGCCTTGTAGAGAGAGAGAACCAGGAGTACGATGAGAGGGAGAGGCAGGCACGCAAAGAGAAGAAGCTTGCCAAGGTTCGTATCGTTTTTGGGTCTGAGTTATATGCAATGGCTGTATTTGTTATTACTGCTGTAAAGCTAGTTTTGTGAACCATTTCTTTTCTGCCCTTAACAGAATGCTACCCCTTCAAAGCGTGCTCTGGCTCGGCAACAAGCTGAGAGCCCCACTTTCTCTCTGAAGAGAAGGAAGCAACGATGAGCATGCTAATTAGTACATCACTCGGTATATACCCTTTTTAGATGTTTGGCCTCTGATTCTTTCCCTTGGCACGAGGATCCTTGCTGATTGGCATTCTATTCCTCTGTTTCCCCCCCCTCCCTTCATATACAGGGAGGAAATGATGATGTGATGGCGACACATCAGGAAAAAGATAATATGATGGGATTCGACTCTATTTTTGCAGCAAGCAAACCATGCCCGGGGGGGCCTTTTTTCCCGTATTGCCCTGCTGGTAGAGCGTGGTTCGTTGTTGCTGTGGTTCTGACACTAACCATTGCTTTCCTTCAGCAGTTTTTCGGGGGCGGAGGGTGGGAAGTTCCACCTATATATTCTTAAAAGATGTAGTTTGTAATGTAATGAAAATGCAATTGAGAACCATCGATGAAATTATTCCTCCGGTGAGCGTACTTCGAGCAGACCATTGATTTTTAACAGAAAGTGAAAAGTGAAAAATGAAACGTTCTGTGCTGAATATGATCACATGGAATGTGTGCTCTTGGTTTTACGCGTGTATTCTTTCAGATAGTTCTTAGATAGTTCTTTTGGAGTCTGGTCCAATGTTTTGGTAGACTTGTTCTTACAGGACACAGATCCTGAATAGTGGCTTAGTCTTACCTATTTTGTACCAACTGATCAATTTATCTGAAATAAATCAACATATCTTGCCTGTTGAAACGAAAGGCATATGATGTCTTTCATTAAGGCATGATTATCAAAATTCACTATTTAAGATGGAGAGAACTAATTAATATGATCAACTGCCAATCAAAAGAGCTAGATCGGGACACAGATGCTTTAGATTTAGCGAGGACTTTTCATTTTTTCCGAACAAAAGGCAGGAACGCATGCATCCACCCGACACCTCCAACAAAAACTGCGTGCACGCACGTACACATTCTTGTAAGAAAGAATACATGCGTATTGGTCTTTCAAAAGCTACAAAGACCTGCACAAGTTAGGACTGCACAATTTAGATCAAGTTAGCACTTCACAAATTTGAGTCAAAAGTTGAAACGTCACGTTGAACTATTCAACCTTCCACAAATTCAAGTTTCCTAGTCTCAGTTGTTTTTGTGACAGCATCGGCTTTAGTCAAATTCATTTTTCATTCATTGCTGAGCTGAAAATACAAGTGATTTAGTTGTCTTCAGACATAAGAGACTGCAATACTTAAAAAAACAGAAATGTCGAGAACATGCAAAAGTCCCACCAAAAAATGGCAATGGACCGGGTACCAATTGGGTTAAGCGGTTGGTCGGTCTAAAATAGAACCAATAATGGGTCGGGTTAATAATAGATTGGGCCAATAGTGGGCCAACCCATTAAGACATATTAACGGGCCAGACTGGGCTAGCCCATTAACGGTCCGTTTAGTGACTCATTTATTTTTTCAACCTATTTGACACAATAATTTACATGTTTCAATTAATTAAACTTATTACCAATACTTTGTACATAACAATAATTATTATATACCGTTTTTTGATGCAAATTTGTTCAGTTTTTAAACGGACCCAAAGCACTCCGTCCATGGGCGCCTTGACCCAACCTATTTATTAGCTTGGTTGTGTATTTTCTAACTTTGAATTTGCACTGGTTT